>PVKM010014354.1:0-29137 GCA_004027735.1 Carollia perspicillata
CAGAGGAGGCAAGACTTTGATACACTCTAATTTGGGGGTCTCCTCTCTGTGGCTATCTTCATCCACAAAGTACTCTCCAACTTGCAAATTCTGTTCCAATCCTCTTGCCTGTTTATTCCTTTACAAAGCCCATGACTCACTTCCAACTTCTTTGCAAACATGGCATAGCTTTAACAATACTCATCTTGTTTTGCCCCCTCCACACACACCTCTTCTTCCCACTCTACTCTCCAGCTTCTTTTATATAAATGACTATGAGTCCATTCGGAAACAAGACACTTCTGGAAGTATCATAATAGTCCCACCTTTTGTTAAACATATGTTTTGTGTAGCTATAGTCTTAGTGCTATTGTTTATATTTACACGACAGTTTTAGAGGGAGAACATTTCTCTGTTCTTACAAACAAAATTATACCTAGAGAGTTCAAACAGACCGCACATATTGAACTTCCCAGGAAACAAATTTTAAGGCGGTGCCGAGGAACGCAGCCGTTATAGAAGATGGGGAGGGGAGAGAAGTGGTGTCAGAAGGCTGTGTGCAAGGAACTCGGGATGGGCTGTCAGGGAAGGGGTGGCCATCAGTGCCAGCTCAACAATTCAGATTAGGGTTGGAAATGCCACAGATATGATCACATAATAAGCTGGTGAGCATACTGCTGCCTGCAGCACGTGCTTATTTATTTAGCACATTGTCTTGTGTTCTCCAAGCATGGCAGGTTCGAGTCGGAGGGTCTGAATGCCAGCAGCAGGTCTGGTTCCCAGGGATGGGCAGCAGCACCTATGGTAGAGATGGCAGAAAGAGCAGCAGACCAGCGTTGGAGCTGGTTGCTAGGATACCATGGAGACCCTCCATTGCTAGGCAGACAGGGGAAAAAATGTTTCCATATGCCTTATAACCTGCAAACAGCAACAACAGAAACATCGTCTGCCTTCTTCCACCCTTCCCCATTAGGAATCCAAACCCAACTTTTTAGTGAATTAACAATTAGCAAGAGCTTGGAAATGTGGCCCCGTAGAGCAAGGAAACTGGTCCTTTATATTCTCAGGCAGTCTCTGGCGCTATTCTCTTTAAGGGCTTGTCAGTATTCTTGTTCTAAGGCCCCTTTGCAGGGCACCCCACTCGACTGTACTTCAAAACATCAGGGTATTAGCAACCTGTTCTCATACATTTTTTTATAAAAAGCTTCCACAACTTCCAATTCACTGCATAGACTGTAATGGCAAGTTAACAAGAAGCTTAAATAGGAAAGTGTATTAGAATAAGGTTAAACTGGAATTTAACTCTTCCACAAAAACAAGAAAGTGATTTTTAAAAATCAACTTCAGGTTCAGTTCCCATGTCCCATTTGCCTAGGTATGTGAGGAATCTGCAATGCTAGTCTGTGGCATAAAATTAGATTATTTTCAATGGGAACAGTTTGAGGTGAGTGGGAAAGGAGCTTGTTTTCTATTAAGAGTGGAACTGGGTTTCTTTAAGAGTTCAAATCGTCTGCTGACTGGTTCTATTTAATACCCTCACCTAGCTGGAACAGTAATGTCTGTTATCAGGACTGTGCTGGTGGGGGGTGGAGGACTGGACTGACACTCTGAGACTCAGAGCTTTACTAATGGGCAATAATTAGTCCTCTGGTAAAACACACACACATGCGCGCACACACACACGACTCTTGATTATTCTAAACACAGGCAGAAGTGCCTTCTTATCTACCCTGTAAAACAGAAACGAAGGTTCTGCTTCTTTCTGCGTGGCCCCAATCCCCACTATGGTGTTCTGGTACAGCCACTAGTTGCTGTTACTCCCCAGAGATGCCCTCGGTTCCTCATGCTTTCGGTGCCTTGGCTGATGGCCCTCTCTGTCCCCACCCCACCCTCTAATCTCATCACCACTAAATCAAGGCCATCCTCCACATACGTATTTACTTTAAATATCTCCATCTCCACAAGAGTTTCTGATACCATAAAATTAAATGAGCTGAATTATATTTGCTGTCTTAAGTATTTCCTCTGTGACTTGCCTCACTCTGCTTTCTAGAATATTTACTTGTACAGTGTTGTTAACCCTTCGTTAACTCCTTGATAGCACTATTTATTTATCTCTCACCTCTAATGCCTGATGGTAGCTTGTACACGGCACACGCAAGTATTGAACTGAGCCGCAGGGTGCACTTGAAATTCAATCACTGCCTTTGAAGAAATCTATGCTTTAATATTATGCCACCTATTATGATACTAAAATGCTAGAATTCTCTCAACTTCCTACAAAATTTAACATGCAGCCTGTAGGAGGATTCCATTTCTCTTGAGATATCCTAGTGTCAAGGTTTAACAGCTCATATAAGATCATGTTAAAATGAATGCCTCCCTAAAAATAAGAAAATATTTCTTTTAACCTCCACTCTTCCACAGCACTTCACAATCAAAAAGTCAAGTACAACAAAACGTCATTGTTCTCTGAAATGCATCGATCTCTGGAATGAAAAGCAACAGCTGAACAAGAATACAGAGACACTAACAACTTCTGAAAGGAGCGCACGTCTGTAGAGCCCAACTGAGGAGACATGGAGCCCTGTGATGGCACAAACGAAAAGGATTTCAGAACATTTACTTCAGGGAAAGGGCTGAGACCATAACAGCAGATGTTGAATGTGCTAACCTACTATGAACATCTTTGTCATTTTAAGGGTTTATTGACTACAGTTATTTCAAAATATATAGACTAACAGCTTTATATTCTCAAGTAGTTATTTGGTAGCAGTGGAATACAGATTCCAATTTGCTATATCAGTTCTTTGCTTCACACTCATAACAGAAAATGTGTGTAAGGGCTGTTTTCTATGCAGGTGTTAAAGAGACAAACAAACGAACAAAATGCTCTCCCCCCCACAGGTGCAACAGGAGGGCCCTGGCTGTTGGCTGGAACCTGACCAAATCTTTCCTCCAATTTCCACTTCAATGGGGAAAATTTCAAACCAAAAGTAGGTAAGTCAGTTTTCAATTTACATCATGTTTAAATTATCAAAAAGTACTAAAAACAGGAGCTTCAAAAATTATCCTCAGAAGGCAACCTCAGTAAGTAAAAGGGAAACAAACATATTTTCATTCATCAGATAATTGAGCAAAACAGTTAACTGCATCTAATGGAAAGAAAATAGAAAACTAACATGAACAATCAATTTTATACTATTTAGATGGTTTCATTTTAACTTGAATTCATGATAACCTATGTGTAAGTTTAAGAAATACAACTAAATTTAAGTTTCACAAAAGATGAAATATAAAGACAAACACTTGTTGACAGTAAGTCTCTATAATCAAACTATCATAAAAGAAATCAAATTTCAAACACGTGTTCTTCACGTTGGCAAGTTCTCCTAATTCTTTGTGGAGCTACCTTGCACAATCATTCCACTAACACAACAATAATCATTTTGCATACAATATATTTCTCTTTCTCTTGAGAGGTACACTGTATCCCTTAAGCTGATTTTATTCTAGTTTTCTCTATGTAAGTGTGAAAAAAGAACAGATGTTTTTCCAAAATTATTTAAGCTTGGAAGACATGCTATCATTTTCTTCAAAGTAATGCTCAGAATCACCAGAACCATCGTGGTGATACCTTAGTAGCTGACTTCTTCAAAGCACAAGTTAGTTATTAAATAAATATCAAACGCACAGCATTGTTGAATAGGTAAGATGTTTATTATGACAGAATTATTTGCCATGCTCATTTCATTTCCCACCATGGGCTTTAGAAAAATCTAGCTGTTCTTCATGTGAAGCACTAACAAACTCCTAAAGCTTCAGCTCGTTCCTTACTGCCTAGATTCCTTTAGATCTTAGTTGTCAGCTAACTTGATCATGCTTCGTTATAAAACCTATCAAAAACGGTCTTTTTTGTAAAAGTGGAGTTTGCTCTGTGTTACTCCAAAGTCCTGAAAATACTAAAAGGAAATCCTACAGAATGCTTAAAGGTGCAGAGAACTGTCTTTGAATTCTGTTTTCAGTACGTGAACCTTGGCCCGGGAGAGATGGCCAGGTCCCGGTTGGCTAAAACAGGCCAGCCCGTCAGGACTGCAAATCAATATTTACCAGAGAAAGCTGAGGTGGACACAGCGAAATCAGATCTCTAAGGCAGATCTACATCTACTGAACTATTAGGGCAGCTTGGTGTAGTCGGAATGTCAGAAATGTTTATTCTTCCTGTTTCTTCATCACCCTCTCTCAGAATAAAAACTCATAAAGCCAAACCTGATAACAGCGCATGCTCTATGGGAACCAAAACTATGGGTACAACTCTAAGTTTTCAAAAGTATAATTAACACCTACTCTCGAGCTTCCCCAAATACAGTAAATACAAATGAAAATGATCAAGTGTTTACTCCTTCTCCTCATATTAGTTCCTCGTGTTTATGAAGTAAAGAGTTCCAAGGGACCGTGTATTATTATATAACACCTCGTCCAGCCACTGTGATGTAGTTAGGCATAGAGTGTCAAAATCCTTCATTTTATCAATTATGTCATTATCTATTAATTGAAAACACCATGTGTTCGGGTATTTTCACTCATTCTATATTAACCTCAAGTTCTCGTCACTTGACGCTCCATAAGAACTCTGAGTTGAGTGGTGTATAGCAAGTCTCATTCAATTTCCCCACCCAAGTGGTGAAGCCCACTGACACCAGAACTACAGAGTTCTCTAAAATGCTCGACCAGTACCGGAGTGGTTGCATCAGAATCCAGGCATAGGGCAAACAGTGTGTGTACACTGACTGCACAGGTAGGGTACTCCTCTGCACTCGGTCCCAGAAACGTGCAAGCTCTTGGAAGAAGGAGGTGGCCCATTAGTAACAGTATGCAAATTCCTTAAGGAAAAGAAGCAATGTTCTCCCTCAGATGTTATGAAAAAGATTTTTAAGAAATCAACAGATTAGGCTTCCATTTGTGGACTGCAAATGTCATCCAATTCAGGAAATCAAAAAATCGTCCCTTTTACATGCGCATTTGCTTATTTTTGACACTTGGATGATGACAGATCATCAGGTTTGAAGGGGACTGGCTTGAACTGCCAGCATGTACCGAAGCCAGGGAGAGCCACGAAAGCATGGAAAGTGAGGTGATAGCAGACGCATTTCATTCCAAGTCTGATGAGCCTGCATTTAGGATTTTACGGCCCGGCAGCTTTGCCAAGGCATTTGGGAGATGGGGCTTTTTATTCCGCTTCTCACACTCACACACACACACACACACACACACACACAGCCGGACACATACCTGGGGAGCATTCAAACTCTCTGTACAAGAGGTGGCATATATGAATGTATATGTATATATTTTAAAAAATTGCTTGACATCCGACAAAGACACGAAGGCAACGTAGGTGCAGTGAGTCTGGCTCTAGAAACGTGCACAACCCCGCAAGTTGCGCCCGTTAAAATGAAACATTTCTGAAGGATGAGGACAGACATGGCAAGCGCGAGGGCGGGGGCTGACAGACAATACAGAGACCCACAGCTCCCCACCGACAGGGTGCCACATGGCCCCGGAGCGTAACCCCTGCTTACTGTGGGCTCTTGGGGTAGAAGGGCAGGGTCACATGGCTGAGATCCTGGATGTCGAAGGCTGTGGGCTCAGCGGAGATCGCCTGCCGCTTGGTGCGCGGCTCTCCCTGCAAGGTGCTCGCGCTCTGCTTCTGCGCCTGCTGGGTGGCTGGCCGGATCACCGAGCGGTACTTGTCCAGCTCATTCTGCAGCTTCTGGATCAGTTCGTCCTTCTGATCCAACTCCAGCTCCAGCTCGTCGATGAGAGCATCCCGCTGCCTCAGCTCCTCGATCTTCTCCTGGAGCGCATACTGTAAATCCCGCAGAGTGCCCATGCTCCTCCGGGCTGCCAGGGGTTCCTTCCAGATGCTGCTCCACGTCTTGGGGCTTCCTCCCCTCTCTGATCAACTTTCCCCAAAGTCGCTGCTGCCTCTGGAGTGCAAAAGCTTCCTACTTGAGACCAAAGCCAGCCCTGGCTTCTGAGCATGCCCAGTCCACCGGCTCCAGCCACCCAGAGTTTCAGTGCAGATTTCACTTCTTGGGGCTGATGGAGAGGCTGAGTGTGCGGATGAGCAAAACCGCAGGTCCAACCCGGGATCAAACCTGAGAACGAGGTGGGCGCCACAGGGGAGAGGGAGGGGGTCGAAGAGCTGGGGGCGTGGTGGCAGGGGAGCAGGAGAAGTGGACGCGGATGACGCTCCCAGGCAGCGGTTGGTCCGCCCGGGTCACTTGCGCTGGGCGCCAGAGGAAGCCAGCGGTGCGTGTGGGGAGCCTGATAACCCTCTGGGGCTACGCTGGAGGATGTGCAGGCGGAGCAAGACGGGAGCGCCACTTCGGGGGTGGGGGGGTGAATGAGAAAGGACAGCAAGGACCCGTGCACACTGGGGAGATGTCAGCTGGCTCCTTAGCAGACCAGTCTTGAGGACCGCAGACTACAATCCTGGCCACGAGGGGAAAGCGCGCTCTGCATCGTAAAAGCTCTGAGTTCTGGAGGTATATTGACCCCCCGCCTCACGAAGAGAAGCTCCCGAGCCTTGTGTCTGAACTCTTTTTTCCAAAGCCACCTTTCCCACCAGGAGCGCAGCACACAGGTGGCTAACGCTTAAAGAAACTTGCCCCTCAGGAGATAAGAGCCACTGTATGGCTGGGAGGGATCCCCAGAACACACAGGTGCCTTTAGGGAAGGGGGTCTTGTGACTTCCCCCTCTAAGCCTTGTCACTCTCCTTTGCCTGCTCCTGCTCATTGTTCCCCTTTCTACCTCTTCCAAGCGCAGGTTAATGAACTCTTTTTAGGGTAAAGGCCAGATGCGTTTGGGCCTAGACGGCCACTCCGCTTCTCCGCTATCCTCTCACGTGAGCTAGCGTCTACAGAATTGTTTGTGATGAGAAAAATCATTGCTGAGCTCTAAAGAGATCATCCTAAAACTGAACCATACCTTTAAAAATATTACTTCCCTGACAACCAAGCTGTCATGTCTGGACCCTCCCACTCAAATAGCAAGAACCAAACTTTGAAAATCATGTAGAGAAGGGAGCTATTCCACCCTGCCTCACCCACCCCCACCCCTATCCCTGCCCACTCGGTATTTCCTAAATTGATGATATTTAAGTAACACACTTTCTGTTTAAGGTTAATTCTGTCATCACGGGAATGCATGTTTAGAATCTCCAAATATCTACTTAATACTTACCTACATTTCTCATATTTATCTAAATCTTCACCAACTCATCCAATTTTATAGCGTCTTTATTAGCAGCCCTCTAATTACTATTGTTAGGCACTGAATGATATAAACCTCACTGCCTTCAATGGCTCTATTTGGCCATTCCTTAACAGTAAAACAAAGTAAATAGCTAATAGTTTAAAATTGAATCATAATCCAGAACTATTCACTGGAATCTATATTTAATCAAGGATACATATATTAGTTTCAAAAAAAAAGAAAAAGAAACTTGCTTACTTTTACTTTTGAATACACATTTTTTGCTGTCTAAGCTAAGAAAAGATGAAGGAAGGAAGGAAAGGAGGAAGGGAGGAGCTCCCTAACAGCAAGTTAGCACGCTCTCTGATTTAAGGTGATTTAAAGAGGCGTAAATGGCAAAGGACGTACAATCCTAAACATTCTTCCACACAAATTATGATCCCATTTTCTTAGTACAGATGACATAAGACACTTAATTTTTCTGTTCTCCAACATGGATGTGCAATATATAAAAGACATAACTGCCAAAACATGTTCATTTCTAATGCACAAAACATACATAACTCATGAATACTGACAGCGGGAAATAATAGTTCTGAACTATTGTTGTCTTAATTAAAACTGAACCAAGCAGAAGTACTATAGTGTTGCATAACTGACACTATTCTAAAAGAGCTCCTGTGATATTTTCTTTCTCCCAGGCAAAGGGCCAAATTTTTATCTTTCTAACCTATGGGAATTCTTTAACTCCATGGGAAAATGTTTAAAACTAAATGACTTTGTCCTATCAATCTATTATAGGGGTCCGCAAGGCCAAGAGTTTAGGTCTAAAAATACATCAGGAGCAATGTAGAAGGAGTATCACTAGATAACTGCTACGCAGGGTTATATTTTAAGGTTCATTTGAGGTTTCAAGAGGGTTACTTGAAGTTTTTGCACAACACAAAGTAGAAAAGAATCTTCTTTATTTGTAGAAAGCCTGTGTACATGTACAAATGAAAATAGAAATGAAAGCATTTTTTTTCTCCAAAAAAATTACACTTCAACCAAAAAATATTCAGGTGTTTTTGAGAAAAAGTGAGGGTATTTTTTACACTAAGTTATAACCTTTTTTTTCTACTTAAGCTATCATATCTACATGCAACCATAAGATATATCCATGTGACATTCTCATCTTAAATGGAAGTCTTGTGATACAAAATATACTTCATAATGAATCTCATAATGAAAGTCAGGAAACTGCTGTAATAAATGCAAAGAAAGCAAACAGCCAAGAAGAAACGACTATTAAAATCGACTTACACTTTAAAAGACGTTCAAAGTATAAGAACATACTTGGTTATATTAGCCTATATTATGAAAAAATAAATTTGCCTTATATACTTAACAATTATATATCCCAAATCCAGAATTCTAGGCTATTCTGTTCTTGAAGTCAAAGTAAATATTTTAATTAATTTTTTCAATCAAGTTCTCAACTGGTTGTTTAGATCTCAAGGGACCTGGTTTTTCCATCTTGACTTTTTGCATGATTACAATATTTTCTTAAACATCTTCTGCATCATACTTGGCAAATGTAGGAATTAATTTTATGCAAAAAATCAAAGTCCTGCAGTTCAATTTCAACAGATAAATTTTACTATGTGTTTCACAGTAAACTTAATTAGCTAAATTTTAAGACCCAAGATCAGGCACAAGTCTTACTTCTGCTCATTTACAAGTGGCTGCCCTAGATCTGGAAAACCATGGAGTGGAATGACATATACTGAGCTTTCCCACTGCCCATCTAGATGAATTCTTGATGACAGATGCTAAAACAGAGAACAAGGCAGTTTTGAAAGAACAAAGCACACACTCTAGAATTCCACAGTCAACTCTCAACCTACTTCTCAGCAGTCTCTCTGTCATAACTGTAACAGAAGCGAAATTCTACCAGCAGCCAGACCAACCCATGGCATGTTGATGTTCTTCAATTTTGCACCCAACCCTCATGAATGAGAGTAAGTATTGTATGCCTTCCTTAACAAAAATCTCAGAATCGTTTAATAAAGTATTCAATAATTCAGGTATATCATAATACTAGGTATCAAGAAATAAAACCTGTAGAATTTATAACACACACTAAAATTATAACTTGCCTGAAAGGAACTGTGATAATTTTGTCATCCAATTGCCACTGCCACTGATGCAACATTTCATAAAGAACAGTGCTAAGTTTGAGATTTCTTCTGCCATTTCATGCACATATTTTGAACTGCAAGAAACTAACTAACCACCACCAACAACAACAAAAAGCTAAGCTTTTCAGGTGATGGAAGCCACCCCTCAGAGAAAATCTGTAGCAGTAACAAGTACCCCTAAGAATCTAGATATGAAAGTTACTGTTACTGATAGACATACTGGTTTGTTCTAAATTGCTAATCCTAATCAAGATCACAATAAAAATGACTAACTTCCTTGAACTCTTAATGTATGGCAAGCACTGTTCATGTAACCCTACTAGTTGGACATCATTATGACTTCCATTTACATTTGAGAAAAAAGAGGCACAAAATCACCCACCTAATAAATGGCAAAAGTTGGATTCAAATCCAGACTATTTGATGCAGAGCTCAATCCCTTATCCCCAGCCCTCATTGCCTTCTGTAGGAATTCCAGCTGTTGCTCCCGTCTTGGTTCTGGATCCAGAGAGGTAAGAGTGTCCTTAACATTAAACTACCCTGACTGTGGGGCTGGGGAAGTGGAAAGAGGAGAAATTTGGAAAATCCTGCAAGAGCAGGAAAAATATTTTTTGTAAGTTTCTTTTCCTAAAATGGTCTTCACTCCAGTACCATGTCATCAGGGTTTAGAATGGCCATCTGTACCCATTTGTCAGAGGTTGTCCTGGTTTTAATACTAAAATCGTTTGGGACTGTCCCAGTTTTAAAACTGAAGTCATAGGTACCCCATGGTTCTGGACAAACCAGGACAGTTGGTTACCTTAACTAATTCAGGATTGCTGAGCCTCTCTATCATAAATATTTTCAAATTTTGCTTTCAAAGTTGCTGATAGAAAAGTAAAGCCAAGGAATATATATAACAAAAATATCTATTATTTTAAGCACATTATGATCCATTTACACATTTGTTTGTGTAAATATATTTTAGGAAAGCAATCACCCTATTCGAGCCTAATAATACACCACAGGAACTGTCTTTGGACTGTAAAGGAGAGCGAATCAAACAATAGAATTTTAATTACACTTTGATGAGTCAGACAAGGATTCAAGGCTCTCTTTTGGTTAATTGTAATAGAAATCTGGAGTTTATACACATTGGCTTCCTCCAGACTAAGCGCAGTGTTTCAAGCACCTATGTCTTTAACTCTTACAGAATTATAATATTCTTATGACTGTGTTTTGTAGATAGATTCAGCCCTCAGGAATGCATATTAAAATAAATATAAGTAAAAATTCTAGTGGTTGGGCTGTTTTGAAGCCATACTCCTGAGCATGATATATTCTGTATGGAAAAGAAAAAAACATATACCATTAATGATGAAAAACTTACTGCAGAGACTTGGAAAGTAATAGTGCATTGTACCATAATTGCTAATGTGCTTAGAGTTTAATACCAAATTAGTGTCATGCCTAATATTAGTTGAAATGAATTCTTATCATCCACAGCTTCAAATGATGGTAAGTTATTATTGGCCCTCAGCCTAAACTGGTGCTCAAAAAAAGCCGTGCACTAGCTAACAAAAAGAACATGTCTTTGTGCTGTTAGAGAGCTTCCCATTCCCAAAGACAAGAAAAATTAAAAGATTTCTAAGAAGGAAAATATTAGGTTTTCTGCATTTTTTTCACCAAAGGAAAAGTTTTAAATGCATAAAATAGAATTTGAAATGCTTTTTTCCACAAAATATTATTTTACTGCATTTTAAGCTCAGTGAATACATACATGAGTGTGAACATCGTTATATCTCTGAATCTCATTAACAAATTACAGTTTGTCAGTTCCATTTCAGTGAATCTTCTGATATATTAAAGCACATTACTTCCTAAGTCAATGCATCAGTATTTTCCACAAAATATTCAAAAACACTTGCAAAAGTAATTTTGCTTTTGAAAATGGATTTGATACTGTGTGGCTTATGGGAGAATAGCTCTGGAGTCAATTATGTTTTGTCGCTGCTTTTATATTAAATAGCTTCTAACAGGTGATATAACTTACCATTCTCCCCTACATGTCGTATAATCAAAATTGAAAGTGAAAAACAAAACTACATTTTGCTAGTGAACTTACTAAATTAGAAAGGTGGGAAAGTACCGAGGACATAAGAAAACAACGAAATGGAATATTGAGTACACTGCATTTTCATCAGTAAATACAATGAATGAACTGGGCAAGAGAAGTATGGCAAGACATTTACACTGTGAGAATGTCAGAGGTCTGGGGGAAAGGGGAAGTTGCAGGCAAAACAAGCCGAGTCGGGAAACACACAGAGACCTTCATGTTCACTAAGTTAATGGACAAGTAAATATCACCTAAGTTCAAATTGAGTTAACTCTTGATATTGTGACTTTTATAGAATAATCATGAGATGGAAATCCAGAAATCCATTTCTAACAATAGCCAGATGAAGCAATAGGATGGTAAAACAAATGAATATCACTCTAGGGCCAAGATACGGTACCTGATGCTTATGAAAGCGTTACCCTTGGAGCACTGGTAGAGCCTCAGGCTGGGACCCACAAGATGCATGTACTTGCTATGCCTTTAAAATCAGCTGTTAAATTATCAGTCACCTTTGCCCAGTACATACTTTTAGGAAAATTTCAAAAAATTTCTTCCTTGTCCAGATTGGATTTTTTCAAATTCATACTTCAAAGTACAGGCATTTATCTCATAGTTGAGAATACTTTAAATATTAGTGGTTCACATTTAAATTTAAAAGACATATATACAAACACCTATGTAATAAACAAGTTGCCAAAAACAGCAATATATCAAGTATCATGTGGTTTTAATGCCCCATGTAAATAAACATAAAATATAAGGGACTTTCACACTCTTTTGGTATTAGATAGAATATTTAATGTCTGTCTTGAGTCACTGCATTATGTAAGAGTGTTTGTACTCAAAGATCAGTGTTAATTTAAGAAGTTATGGGAAATTCATCTAATTTTTCCAGAGATGATACTACAGCCAAAATCTTAACTGTGTAGCTTCCTTAGAAAAGTATCTAAGTTGATACAAATTTTAAGTGGGAAAAAAATGGCAGAGAGATTTTCAAAACATTTATTTGTGGAATATTAAAAGCAACTGCTGCTGTTAGGAACACAGGAACATAGAGAACTTTGTGAAAATCACTTCTCTTCACTTTGCAATTTCCACTGCTCAGCCCATCTACCAGTGCCCAGCAACTTACATTCTCTTGGCAGCCGCAGAGCTGAAACTTAGCTCATGTCCCAGCATCTCCACATGCACTCCGCTATTTAATTTAGTTTATGTTACTCTCACAGGCACTCCCACACACAGCATTAAAGGACCAATTGCAGTCTTTGCCATGGTTTGATATCCTACCCCTTCCCACCTCCTGGGGGAAAAAAAAAGCAAAGGTGTCCTTACTCTTTAGTCATGACAGATACTACAAAATTTTGAGCCAGGATGGACCACAGAGATTATGTGGTTCAACACCCTAACCTCTAAGGAAACTTAAAGACCAAGGTAGAGGGGAGTCTAGAACCCAAGTCTCCCAATTCTCAGGATAGTGTTCTTAAAGCTACACTGTTCTTTCACTTGGTATTTCATTATTTCTGATTTGGTTCACATGCAAATCCAACCTTGTATCTCTCGGTGATTAATAGTTGTCAAAGCCAACTCAGAACACTTTAATTTGCTGCAGAGAACAAAACATACGAAAAAGTCTTTGAAATGCCGGATTAATCCTATTATGCCTCTGTTTATGCCTGTGGATGGAAAAGTAAATGGAACTTTTGTTGCTACTATGGGATCTACATGCAGGGTGTGGGTGTGTGTGCTTCCCATCAACTTCTTTTATGTCAGAGTGAATAAGGGCCCACAGGACGGGTGGGTCCCACGTCTTTCGTATCACACCTTATTGACAAAGACCTAACTGTGGAAACAGAGGAAACCATCTTGCTCACTTTTTCCTCTCTTTAGGTACAGCAGCTCAAGCTTCCTCACATTACAGGGTCTTAAAAGCCCTTAAAATATCAAAGACAATTGTTACCAAAACAGGAAAAATTTGCCTCCAGATTATAGTGATCATAAGGTAACACCCTAAATCTCACATCAACTCTCTCAGAATTCAAATGGTGATACTTGCTTGATTCCCTAGAATCATGTAATTTATCTTTGACCATTTGACTAATTTAAAATATAAAAACTTTATATTTTAAAAGGTAACTATATACTTTATATTTTCTAATGGAGTACTCTACAAAATTTGCAAAAGACTAAAAAACAGTAAAGATGTATTTCAAAATGCATTAGCAAAGCATTTAGATTTTTACTACATTAATATTTTCTTTAAATAATTTTGTATTTTAATATTCTAAGTTTAGGTTCCCTTAATCACTAATACATGTATCTACAAACAAATTATCAATATGAATATATTACATAATTTTCATATTCTGGAATCATGAAATATCCAACTGTGAGAAATCGAAAAAATGGATGAAGACAAATAACCAAGAAAAAAAGCATATGGTTAAGGCTGGTGCAACAGCCAAACTCAGTGGTCAAAGAACAGCTTTGCCAGCAGCCCGGTAACTCTAAATGAGACCTCTCAGCCATAGTGCAATGCAATGCTTCATCAAAGTGTGAACTACAAAACACCAGTTTCTTAAAATGCTGATCAGTGTAACAAAAGAGAGTTCCTTGATCAAAAGTATTTGGCAGACACTGAGAAAAGTTTAATAAAACAGATCTGTTTCTGCATCATTTCCCAGAACTTCTTATTTTCCAATATGTATTATGAATCTCAAAAATACCTAGAAAATATTTGCAGTTGATTTAAGTAACTAGACTTTCGTCTCATACTTTGAGTTGAAACTGAGTATTTATGACTCTCGATCATTTACAAACAATTCATTACAAACTTCAAGCACCGACCCCACTTGTGAAATTCCTTGTCATGCACAAAAATCTCAGGGACAGGAACACACAGTGCTAGTCCCACCAAAGTGCTAACAGCCACCAGTAATCTCTCCTTCAAAACCATGATTTACCCAGCCTGTGACCACAGCCAACGACATGTCCGAAAACCAGGAGCGCAGGACAGGTGTGGTGCTTAGAGGGAGGACTCATATCGCCATTTGACTCGTCATTATATTTCCTCTTTAAAATTAAGCTGGGTCATGTGATCGCTGCTCAGGCTAAGAAAGTATTCAAAGGAAAATTACAATGGACTGAAATCGGGAGACTGACCTTTTTAGTCCTTTAAAATCTTCAGCCCCCGAGCAATTTTAACACTTCGGTGCTTTTCCACTGGAGATTCTCTCTGTCCGTAAAGCCCTCTCCTAACCCCTTTCTCTACACTCCAGTCCCAAGCCCATCACCACCCTTTCATCTTCCCAGTCATCCCCTCAGTGAACTAATTCTCCAGTTCTCCCCTCAAATATCGCTTTTTCTGATAATCCTTCTGAATCATGCCCATGGTATTTTCCCTCAAAACAGCACTTATTGTGATTTATAATTATATGTCGTTTGCAAGAATATTTTATTACATAGCTCTTATGCATTAGACGGTAAACACCAAGAAAACAAGAAACTATGTCAATTTTGTCCACCAACACCTAGAAAAAATAGGCCCTCCCTATAATTGGTTAAGTTCATTGAATGAATGAAAGTAGGACTAAATGAACTCAAGAAATACTTCATATCTCAACACACCACAATCAATAAACAGGCAGGAAAAGTGTCCCTTTCTCACTCTTCCCCATCACAAGCTCCAGCCCACAAGCTGAACTAAATATCCTTTGGTGCCATATGGAGACGGGCTTCCAAACTGCCCCCGCACTTGGGTGTCATTCGGAAAGGCGTGCATCACAAGCCCTAACAACTTCAGCACGATGACCGTGAAGGGGCTGCTACCCCGCATCCCAGGTCTCAGTGAGGAAGTCTGCAAGTCCCACGGTTCACTAGGTTTTAAAGAGCACTGATTTTTCTGGGAAATATTTGTGCTCTCTGTCGTCCTTGGCAGGTAGTTCAAAATAGATCTAACCCCTTAAAATAATCATATTAGGTAAAACTTTTGAAACTAAAATATTGTGATGAAATTAGTCTGACATCTGTGTTAGATATAGGTTACAGTCAATACAGTAATGAATTTCTCTGCAACTTGATACAAAGGGTGACATAGAAAATATGGTGATTTTTCTGAAAATGGATGTCTTAGCTCCCTGTTACTCTGCATGTTCTTTCGATATATAATCAATCACATACATTGCAGGCTTAATTTAAAAATGTGTGTTTGTGTTTCACTGACCACAAACAACAATACAGACAGCACTCTGAAAAACACGGCTGCCTGTTTAAGACCAACGATGACTATGTTATTTAAAGATTATTTGTGTCATTACATGTTATTTTAAAAGCAAATGCTTTTTAAAAAGGTACTCATAAGGTATATCACTAATTGTTAACCAGTATGTACCAGCGTCCTACCTGATCGCTTCATTTATGATAGCTTTGGAAGTTCAGATTGGAACATTCGAAAAGCAAATTTATCTCCAAAAGTACTTTTCATACAATTATTTAATCCCTAAAGTAGATATCCCTTTCTCTTCTCTTGTTCTTTCTTTTGTCCTCGCTATAGAATATCAGAATAGGCCCCTCAAAGAAAACCATAAGTTTAATACTGCAGTTAAGTGGGCACTAAGTGCTAACCTTTGGGAGTTAGCCACAGTCTAAATGTTAAAACAGTTGTACAGTGAAATCAAAGACAGAGGTGTATAGTTTGCTACGCAAAAAGGGAATATTTCTCAGATATGCATTTCCTACAATTTCAAAAGGTCAGCTAGAAGGTCTCCTAAATTCTTCAAATTCACTGCACTTGAATATAAATTTTGTGATAAAGGTAAGTTTTGTGAAACTTACAAAAACCTAAGCCAAAACTTTGCCTATGAAAAAAATAAAAGGAAACCCCTCCTATGGAAGAGAGTCAAATTTGGAGATAAAGATTCAAATCCCTGTACACATATACTCCACAAATCTCTAAAAATGAAGCTTTATGCTGTGATCATATCATTCTGCTTCTGGGTCTAAATGAAAATCTGCGTTTCTGATATGCAGCTGCCTCAAAGTTTTGGATCTTTAATAAAACCTAAATGTTAATAGCTACTTGAATGTAAAAACTCTCTTGACGTGGCGCCATTTATCTCTAGTGGTTCTTATTTATATCTTTTCCTCTTAAGAAAAAGTAGTCTCGTATTGCAGTTATCAATGTACATAATCCTCTTACAAGCAGTTTTTTTCCCATGAGGAAAAATATACATGATTAATAGTAATTCAACTTCATCTGAGAAAAATATCTCATTGAAATATGTGTAGTTTTCTATACATAGAAAACATATTCCTTAGTTTTTCACTTAAAATATTTTTAGAAAATGCTAATTGAGATGTAAAATTGTCATTTTTAAGTACAAGTTTAAAAAATATTATATGATCTTGAAATTTACACTTCTCCTTTACATAGCTTATTTTATCTTAAATACACATCCATAAATAGTCAACAGTTTTAGCAAACAATACATTCTTCAAATTTGTCTCTCAGCTACTAATTTCTCAGGGCTAAATACAGAACTAAAGGTCCAATGGCACCCTCTGCTGTTCAAGTGTTCTCTTTCGTACTGAGCAAAGCACTGTGTATGTTTGACACATTCATTATAAAAGTAACAGATAAATCATATTGGCTTCCTTTTGACATTAATTAGCAGGTCCTCAAAATATTAAACTCTATTGATTAGTATTTCTTTAGTAATACGAATGGAAACTTGACATTTATATAGGTACTAGGACTAAACTAATGTAGAAAAAATGACTTAGCAAGGTACTTAAAACATAATAGTATCTATTAACTTACTGATAATAAATGGCACTGTTGATAACCTTTTTAAGACTATCTCAACAAGGAGGAAATCAAGTTATTCAAGCCAACAATCAGCAAATTCTTCTAATAGTATATAAAGTTCACCCATGTATTTCAAGTTAAAAATTAAAATAAACATTAATGTTTCTCTAAAACTGTACTTTGAAGCTTGAAACAATTAGTTTGGAGATCCTCCTATTACTGTCAACACTTAAAATACTACTACATATCATGGTGGAATAAGATCTCTTTGTATTTCTCCTTAAATTTATAACCAGTTGGACAACTACAATCCAATGAAGTTACCTCTGCTCAACACACAAACACACCTGAGAGATCCATGCACTGGTAAGTCTGAACGTGGGAATACTGGAACAAGTAAGGGAGGTGGGACGGGGGAAGGACAGGGCCAGTTTGGCACCTAACACAACCCCATGTAATACGGTAGTGATGAGTCAGGCAGGCTGCAGCCCTCAAACGAGGGCCTGGTAGAGAGTAAGAGTGGGAGAGGCAGCATCTATGTTGGGGGCTAAGAGCAGCAGAAGCAGTCAGTGTCTTACTGGAGAAGCCAGCATCTTCCCCCACCCCCATTGCTGCAGAGCCCGGTAGCAGGAGCCTAGAAGGTGTCAAACAGCACAGAGTGGCTCCGGTGGCCAAGTAACAAGGAGGCAGCCCTGAGGCCTCATGAGCCAGGCTCCACCCACCCGCAGTGGAGGTGCCCCAGATGGAGGCGGCTCGGGCACAGTGGGAACATCCACCTCTCTGGTGGGTACTAGGCAGCCTCCATGCCTGAAGCAACACCCCCCATGCTGTGACTGTGGAGACACCAGCAGCACAGTAAGAAAAAACAAAAACTTGTGTTATATCACCATCTAATGGAAAACAAAAGAAAGGCCTCTAATTATCAATCTGCTAAATGATTAAGACTAAAACAGTATCGAAACAAAAGATGAATTCACTTCCTCAAATGTAGAGGTAATGAACTACCTCAAAACAGGCAGAGAAACAATCAAGTACCATGAATAAACAAAGGAACACTGTTACATAGAAGGAAAATGAAAAGTCTTCAGAAACAAAATTCAAAGTCACGGAAGACTGATTTTAGTAGCAGAGAATTCAAGATTTCAGTTACAAAGAAGCACAATGAGATACAAGAAAACTCAGGAAGACAGCGCAATGAGCTCAGGAATAAAATTATTGAAGGAGAACTTTACCCAGGAGATTGAAATTATTTAAAAAAAAAAACAGAAATTCTATTTTAGAATTTCTGGAACTGAAGAACTCACTAAATAAGATGAGGAATGCAGAAGTGTTCAACTTTTTGGTGTCTCTGGGCCACACTGGAAGAAGACTTGTCTTGGGCCACACATTAAATACACTGTGGCATGTAATCATAAAAAAAATCCTCATAATGTTTTAAGTAAATTTACAATTTTGTGTTGGGCTGCATTCATAACCATCCTGGGATGGATGCATGGGCTACAGGTTGGACACCCCTGCAAGAATGCTGGAAATACAGCAGACCAGATAGAAGATAGAATTAGCAAGCTCAAAGAAAGAAATCTAGAAATGGTGAGGTGGAAGAAGAGAGAGACCTAAAAGGTAAATGAAAGAACTCTACAAGAACAATCTTACTTCATTAGAAAGAGCAAAAAAAAAAAAAAAAGGGGGGGGTGGGTAATGGGTGTCCCTGGGAGAGAAAAGAGGGAAAGGAGAATGGAGAACCTATTCAAAAAATAAATGATGAGGATTTCTGAAAACTATGGATAAAGTTTGACAATCACATACAAGAAGCTAACAGAATAGCTAATGCTCTCGACACAAAAAGACCTTCTCCAAAACACACTATTAATACCATCAAAAGTTAATGAGCAGGAAAGAATTCTTAAGACAGCCAGAGAAAAAAAGACAGTAGCATACAAAAGAAATCCCATCAGATTATCAGCAGATTTCTCAGGAGAAATCCTACAAGCCAGGAGAGAATGGAATAATATACTCAAAATATTGATAAACTGAAACCATCAGCCAAGAATAATACATCCATCAAAATTACCCTGTAAAAATGAAGGAAAAACAAAGGCTTTTCCAGTCAAACAGACGTGGAGAGACTCTACAATAACATCTGCATTATGAGAAATCTTTGAAGGAGCTCTTCTACCTAAAACAAAAAGTCAAAAGGATACAAAACTGAGTACAGTGACAGAGAGGAGCATAAAACTGAAAGTCAATTTTAAGAAGGGTATTAAACACTTAATTATAACATAAAAGTTAAAGGGCAAGATAATTAACTGACCTAAAGGGAGAAATTGAGAAGTACATGATAATGGTACCGCTAGTGTGCAACTCGCTTCAAGGAATAGATCATCCAGACAGGAAGTCAACGAGGAAATACTGGCCTTAAATGGCCCATTAGATGAGATGAAGTTTATAGATGGACTTTATTGAACTTTCCACCCCCGAATGACAAACTACGCAGTCTTCTCAAGTGCACAAGGAGTATTCTCAAGGACAGATATATGTTGACACATAAAACAAGTCTCAGTAAATTTAAGAAGACTGAAATCATACCAAACATCCTCTCTGACCACAACAATATGAAACTGGAAGTCAACAAGAAGAAAGCTGAAAAAATCACAATTCTGTGAAGATTAAACATGCTATTAAACAACTTTTGGGTCAAAGAAGAAATAATAAAAAACAAAAAGAGAAGTCAACATATATAGAGAGACAAATAAAGATGAAGACACGACATTCCAAAGTGCAGAGGATGCAGTAAACGCGGCACCAGGGGAATCTTACAGCACTACTGCTCTAACTCGAGGAACAAGAACAAATCTGAAACAAGCTCACATTACACCCTAAGAAACTAGAAAAATAACAAACAAAGCCCAAAGTCAGGAGAATAAAAGAAATACTGAAAGTCAGAATGAAAATAAATAAAATACAGAATAAATGACAACAAAAAAATAATGAAATAAAGAGCCACTGCCTTGAAAAGACAAACAAAATTGACAAACCTCTAGATAGACTTACACATACTCACTAATGAAAAAGAAGAGAAGACTCAAATAAAGTAGTTACAATGAATACTTCAGAAATACAAAAAAATTACACAGGAATATTAGAAAGGCTATATACCACCAAATTTGGCAACCTAGAAGAAATGGGCAATTTCTTAGAAGAATATGACCTTCCTAGATAGAATCATGAAGAATTACATAACCTAAATAAACTGATCACTACTAAGGAAATTTAAACAATCATCAAAAACCTCACAAAAAGTCCAGGACCAGATGGCTTCATTGGTTAATTCTACCAAGCATTCAGATTTAATACCTATCCTTCTCAAAGTCTTCCAAAAATTTCAAGAGGAGTGAATCCTTCCTAACTCATTTAACGAAGCCAACATTACCCTGGTACCAAAACCAGGTAAAGATGTCACACACACTCACACACACACACACACACACACAAATTACAGGTCAATATCTCTGATGACTATAGATGCAAAAATCCTCAACACAATACTATTAAATCAAGTAGAACAACACATTGAAAGGATCACACCCCACAATCAAGTGGGATTTATTCCAGGATGCCAGGATGGTTCAACTTCTGAAAATCAATTAATGTGATATATTACATTAACAAAATAAAAGATAAAAATCATACAGTCATATGAATACATACAGGAAAAACATATGACAAGATCAACATCCATGTATGACTAAACTCTCAATAAAATGGGTACAGAAATAAAGCACCTCAATATAATAAAGGCCATATATGACAAACCCTCAACTAACACTATACTCAATGGTAAAAAACTGAAAGCTTTCCTCTAAGATCAGGAACAAGATAAAACAAAGCTTCTAAAAGATAACATAGGAAAGCATATCCATTAGCTTAGAATAAGTAAGGATGTCTTAAACAAGACATAAAAAACACTCACCAAAAACAGAAAAAAAAATTATGAAATTAGCACATTAAAATTAGGAAATGATTTTGATCAAAATACACTATTAAGGTAGGTACATGTCATTATAAATTTGTCAAAACTCATGGAATGTACAACACCAATAGTGAATTCTCATGTAATCTGCAGACTTTGGGTGATAATGGTGTGTCCGTGGAGGCTCGTAAGTTGTAACGAATGCCCACTCCAGTGCAGGATTTTCACAGCAGGGGAGGCCATGTGTATGTGAGGTCAGGAATTTGTAGGAAATCTCTGTACTTTGCATTGAATTTTCCTGTGAAACTAAAACTTCTCTAAAACATAAAGTCCGGTTTTTATAAAAACACACTATTAAGAGAGTCAAAAGTCAAACTACAAAACAGAAACAGAGATTTGTATTATGTGCTTAATAAACAGAAACATATACTCAAACTATATCTGGAATTCCGAAAATTCACAAGACAGACAATCCCATAGAGACATGGGTAAAATAATTGAAAACTTCAAGTATTGTGACAAAAGAACATATTCAAATAGCTAATACACATTTGAAATTGTTCAATTTCATTAATTAACAGGAAGATGTAAATTAAATATAATGAGATAACACTACACACCTACCCAAGTGGCTAGTTTTTCAAAATCACAACAAAAAATGTCAGAGAGTTTGTGAAACAATGTCAATTTCAGACATTACTAAAGTGGAAGTATAAACTGGTACAGCCATTTGATGAAACTGGCCATTTCCACCTAAACTGAACATATGAATACCGCATTTTCCAGAAACTTCAATCTTAGGGATCGTCCCAGGCAAAATACATACATAATATCACTACATGATGTGTGTGAGAATATCTGTAGAAACATTACTTATAATATACCAAAACTGGCAACAACACAAATGCCTATCATCATTAGAATAGATAAATAGATTCTACATTCAGACAACAGAAAATAGAAGACAATAGAATAAGTAAATATTCCTACAAACAACAATAGCAATAAAACACATGAACAATATTCAGCACAATAAACCAGACATAAAGATACATATTATATGTAGAAAATAATGGTAAAGATAACGAAAGTTTACTTTGGGGGCAGAAAGCAGGCAACGGCACAGAGTGGACTTGCGAAGCTCTGGGGAAGCCCTGTTTCTCGATCTGAGCGGTAGCTATGCTAATGTGTGTTCAGATAGCTCATTGCACTGTAAACTCATGGCTTATGCACTTTCCTACATGTGTGTTATAGCATTAAAAAAGCTTAAAACAAAAGCCTTTAGTTTGTTAAGATCAACAATGGGCAAAAATTACTGCATATTATTTTACATATCTACAAAGTGCAAAGAATGTCTTAGATCAGTGATTGTCAACCCTTTGCATCTCATGGCACACAGAAACTAATTACTAACATTTGGTGGCACATAAAACATGTATTTTTTTTTGCCAATCTGATAAAAATAAGTATAATTTTGATACATTCACACTGAACAGCTATTGTTGTATTCTCCATTTTAAATTTTTTGACTGTCTAAAGGAAAAGAGATCAGTGCCCCCAACTAAAGAGTCAGGTATTGCAAGTCTTAAAAATTCCTGTGGCACAGGGTTGAAAATCACTGTCTTTTATGATGGAAGGCTCCAAATACAGTCCACTATCAAATCTTTATAGTATACAATTAATTGTTAGATTTCTGAACAAAAATGGATTAGATATACACTCTACCTTGAAAATGACAGATATAGCATTATTTAGGTACACTGACATCAAATCATGATGTTTCCATGTATGTGTGTACACACACAGGTGTGAACACATATATACATGCCTATATACATTTAATACATGCTAGATTACAAATATTGTTGATTCAATATAAAATTAACATTTCAATAAAAGATTTCCTAAATGTGTATAACTTAGGTGTAATTTTCATGCATATCTATCTATATCTGCCTATCTACTGGGCCTGACAGAAGACAGACCTGCTTGAGTGTGCCTGGTAGGGGAATAATACAGGTGTAATAACTTATAGTTTTAATTTGAACATCTCACCTAAAATGTCATACGGTGTGCTTGAGTGTGATATTATGTTACAGAATTACATGCTTATGATTTTGTAATAAAAGATTTTGTAATGAAAAGAGGCATTATTTGTGCCAGACCATACACACACACATGAGCACGCACACACACACATATATTTTGTCAACAAACTAGGAAAACACCACCTTTGGCAGAAACATATCTTAAGAATTGAAGTAAAAAAGGAAAAGGCTCCATTTGACATCGGCCCGGAAGGATAGAGTAGGATCTGAGCAAATGGAGGAAGATACGATGTTTTGAGGGGTGGATAGGAAAAGCATGATCAAAGGCACAGTGTGAGGACACCAGACATGGGGTCAGGGGTTCATTTCGATGGATCAGAGGGTTCTAGAGAGCAGAGAAGTGCAGGGTAAAAGCTGGGAAGGTAGATGAGGGCCCAACCAAAGCAAATCCTGCAATGCCAAAATGACCAACATAGACTATGTTCTCTCAGAAATGGAAGACAGCTACAATTTTGAACTAAGAGGTGACATGGTCCGAGTTGTGATTTAGGAAATTTAATCCAAAACATCAGGTTAAATGAATTGAATACTGAGAAAAAGACTTGTTAGCTAGCTGCTGCTGCAATACTATATAGGCCTAATCAAGATAACAGGATAGAGGCTAGGGAAGACACAGCCAACCTAAACTATTGAAAACATCCCACACTCCTCAATATCAGCACTAATTGCTCCTATAATTCACAAGTACTCCCCACTAATCACTTTGTAAACTGTTGTATATGAACTGCAAATAGAGATCAAGCACCTGTGTAACCAGGCACAACTTATTCAGAAAGTTAATTCTTTTTATTGAGTATTATTTCTGAGCACAACCAATCTGGAAGAGTGCTTCTCTTCCAAACGCTGCTTTCCCACAGTCCCACTAAATACAAACCCCAGTTTAAAGTGCTTTCCTCACTACTACTGCCCCTTCATATCCACTTAGGCCTATATCGGACTAGAGAAAAGCACTTCGATTGCATTTTAAATCACCTCCGCAAAGCAGTGGTCCACACTGACTTCTCCAACCCTGATTTTGCAAAGCAATTTGGGCAGGCACTATAAAAGCAAAAAATTCTAGGAAGTGCAAACCTAATCCTGACACTGACCATTGATGAAGCTTCACACGGCCACACCAAATGCCACAGCTGAGATACTTAATAATTAGAAAAGGGAACCAACAAAGTATTCCATTCATGTCACGCTCAGTAGGAATGTGTGTTAGACTCTCAAAATGAGGCTATGGTTCAGAATGCAAGAGAAAATTGAGAGAAGGGGATCAGAATAATAACTCATGTAAATAATCATTCACATTATTATTAAGTATCTGACATTTATTACTTACAGTAGTATGTCATGAGTGTGCAGTACTGAGCTGAGTGCTTTTCATAGGTGATCACAAGCTTCCCAAATCAAGGAGGTGGGTATTTTTGTTATTATCTCCATTTTCAAGGTGAGAACACTGAGAACGATTAACATTTAAGTGACGTGTCAAAGGCCATAGAGCCGCTGAGAACGAAAACTGGGATTCAAACTCAGGAAGTCTGGACTGCAGAGACACACTGTTTATGACATTGCTCCAACAATTGTAATAATGATGATCATACTGAGTGATTATAATAATAATTTCTAAGTCAGCTTCATTTGTGAGGACATGAGTAGCTTCCCCCGAGTTTTGGATCCAACTTCTTGGAGGACGGCATCTACTTCATGACTTGCATCAACTACTTAAGCTAATTATATAACTAGACAGCGTCAACCTCTCTACGAGCAGTTAACTTTTAGCCTAAATAAGTGCCAACCTTAGACATTTTAAAAACAATAAATCATTTTATTATTTTATACTTTATTCAAAATTATTTTAGCTACTTTTATAACTATCTTGATGCCTTCCATGGAATCATATATTAAAAACAGAATGGGAACGTATTCCTCAAAGCTAGAATTATCCACGGACTACTTTTATTTTTCCTATGAAAATTCAGTACAGAAATTTAAGTGTGTGTGTGTGTGGTTTAGTTCAAGATGAGGCTTAGTTCAAAATGAGAAAATTTCTCAGGACCAGGACTTATTATCAAAAGTTAAAGCTCAAACGGGCAAAATAAGTTATTTCCAGTTAGGGAAAAGAAACTTTAAAAATGCCTGTTTATGAATATTCTTTTTCTAAAAAAAAAATCAAACATAGTTACATCATTTTTACTGTACTTAGCTTTGGAAACTGTAAATTGGACTCAACATAAAACAGAGTACACTTAAGAAGCAGTTATAAATAACTTCATTTCACCAAGAGTTTGAGAAGAGTCAGCTGCCAATACACAAACCCACAAACCACCAACTTTTCCAAACTCAGTTCCACAATGTCTCAATATATTCAAAAGCAAAAAAAAAACTGACATGAACTACTGAATACCCCGATGATGTGTGGTCCTCCACTTAAAAAACTTAGACTACTATCTCATTTTTTTCTATACATTGCTCACATTTTAAGCCAAAAACTTTAACTTCTTTCTTTTTAAAAAGAAAGATATTTTAATGTTACCTCTAAAAGGTAAAATTTAGTCACTGTATTAGTAAAAGAAAAAAAAAGCCCATACATAAACATATTGGCAGTTATTGTGAGATTAAAAATAGGTACTTCTGAAGATAAGAATGCTCCAAGATACCACAGAAATTAAGATACCACAGTGATGAAAACAATTAGAAAGGGCCAACTATACAGATTCCATGTGTCCCCAATTTGCCAAGGCAAATCTACTTCCTAAAGGTCTGCCTTATAGTCACATTATGTGACTCTTATTTAATTTTGGGGGGAGAGTATACCCTAAATGTACATACGCACACATACCATTACATGGACAAAATAATTACTGCTTGGAATTAGGAGGTGGAGTGGGGTGGCGAATGATAAAGATAAAAAACCTACGCTTCAATCATTTTAAATATCATCTACTAGTTATTTAAAAAAAGTCATTAAAAGCCTTCCAATCTAATGGCTCAAACTTTTTATCTACCCAATGCCAGACAAAACAGAAAAACATTGTGGGAAATTAACTGGTTCCGTGACAAATCTCTTCTCAAAGGGAAAAACCTCTCACTTGAAAATACAAACATTATTGACTAAGCATTCAATGGTACAACTGATTTCATATTAGGAAAGAATCTCTAGTACTTATTTATTCTCTACTGTTTGGGTTGCTACTAATTCTTTCCACTTGAACACAGCTGTATATTTACTAAATCTAAACCAATGTGGAGTACAGAATAAGAACAGAGTTTAAGGCTGGATGAAAATAAAACAAATAGGCTCATTTTGTATCCTAAATCATTTTTAAGGTGATGATGTGGGCTCTCCATTTAGCAACCTCAGTTTTTGAGGTTGGCAAAGAAAGAATTCAGAGCCAAGAACTTGAACGCAAGAGGAAGTTTATTTAGGACAGAAGCAGAAGAAGTGAGCCAGCTGGGCTGTGTGGACTCAGGAAACAAGTTACCAAGCAAAAGAAGGGCCCTTGGAGGAAAAAAAAAAAGCAAAAATATGCACCTTAAGAAAGAATAGGGGAAAGGCATGGGTTTGCTGTAGTGATAGAGTGTGGGGACTGGGCCCTTTACCTGAAGAGTTTTTATCTGTTTTCTAAAGGCAAGAATTTTAGGAAATATCTCAGGAAGTATCTCAGTACAATAGTCATTGGCTTTCCAGGTAGGTCCTTTCAGAGTCATGGTCTCTATCGATAGGTCAATGCTAGGTGGAAGGTCATTAGTCACTGCAGCTGGTCTGGTATCAGCTATAGTGTTGCTTTGTCTGGTTTTGCCTTTTTTCTGGTCCTGGAGTTGAAACACAAGTGAGGCCTGGATTTTATCTCTAGCTTGACCAAAACTCTGTTTCTGTGGTCAAGAGGCTAGAGGCTTTGCTCCTAAGAATATCTGATGCTGAACAGAGCCTCATTGTCTTAACACTTAAGGGAATGGTTGTACAAGGGAGAAGGAGGCAGGTGAGTCAGGGCGCTGGATGTGGCCCGTGTGAGTCAGCCGTCTGTCTCAGTTTCCCCATTCCACTTGCCAAAGAATTTTCCTAGCTTCTTACTCTCCTTCCTCAATTTCCCTACTTTTAATATTTTGTTTCAGGAGCTTTCTTCTGAAAGTATCTGAGTAAAAAAATGGCAAAAAAATAATTTATGCACATCTGTTTATGTATTCAGGAAAAGAATATTCAAACTGGGCATTAGTCCATGGGAAAGCCCGCGCAACATAATCTGGCCCACCAAATACACTGCTCACTCATTAATAAGAAAATTCCACGTTAGATTCTTGCCAAGAGTTGTCTTTCTTTTCCAAAAATTATCTTTAGCTATATTTTACATTTGATTTACTCCCCTTAATGCATAAAGAAATAAAAGAACTGTTGTCAAATGTTAGCAATTGGAATTTGTCTGAACTCAGGTGAAAGAAATATAAATCTATTCACTGAAATCATTTTGAGAAATAATATAATTTATAAAATGTACTAACTGCCTTATATTTTTATTGTGCAATAAAATTCATATTCATTTTGGTATAAATCATTTTCAAACTATTCTTCAAAGAAATATCATTCAATAAATCCTACATCTTTTATTTCTAATAGTTGTAATTGCATTTTAGGTGCTGATGTCTATTTATCAAGGTATTTTCATATCGATTCGTTTACTCAAATGGGACAATTAGGGTTACTACATATTTGTAGTGCTGTCATCCTAGATGGATTATTTTAGGTCTTGGGGATGTGCTAATTTGTGGTTTATATATAAAGGTCTTAAAATGTACAATTTTGTAGTGTTAGTTAAAATATATTATTTTTAATGTAAGAGGTTAAGGGGCGATAAAAAGCTAATGTATTCTGGGAAATTATAAAGGAAGTAGATCCTTAGTTTATTTAGAATAGAGAGTTTTCGACAAAGAACCTAAAACCCCACAGAAACCTATAAACAGTGTTTTGTTTTGTTTTAGGCCAGTTACAGCTAAACAAGAATATACATGTTTTAACAGATATGTTGCAATCATAGGATCATGTAGGACTTATTTTGAGGTGGTAGAAGGAAAGATCTTTGAATGATGGGTACAAATATGACTGACACATAGGAAAGCGAGGGATGTATTTAAAATGGAGTAATGAAATGTGTTACTGATCCAGGAGAGAATGTGCAGAAGACTAAACATTTACCCCATTGGGATGAAAAACAAATAATATGTAGGAAAAGTGAGAGCATTTGAGTTGGGGGAACCAATTGGCAAACATGACCTGAACTTAATAGCAGGTAGGGAAACTGGAATTTTCTGTATGTTTTTGTAAATGGGGATGATATGCTTAACTGAAACCTAATTTTAGTAAATCTATAATATATTACCATGTGTCCAAAATAGAATATCCATGCCACACATACAGTTACTTTTAAATTTTATTGTAATGTCCATAAAGCAAGAATTACATTATTACAAAAATCAAATGTTAAATATACTGAAATGGACCATATTAAAAACCCAAGCCCATTGTAATCAGTAGTTCTCTTTTAATGGGGCACAGACGCTGTGGCACTGAGGGATAAAATGTATGACAGAGAAGATAGAGGGTTTTTAAGATTATTATCATCACCAGCAATAGCAGCAGCAAAAACAGACATTTAAATACTTTTTCAGAGTGGCTTAGAGCTTAAAAGTTAAATCAAACTGATACACATTCTAACCATCTAGAGACTCAGTATTTACAGGAGCCAAATGCCTTTAAATGC
>PVKM010014355.1:0-29145 GCA_004027735.1 Carollia perspicillata
CAAGGAGGCACAGTGTGTCTACCTAATCCTCCATCTTGGCTGGAAGTCTAATTGGTCCAATTTTTAAAGACTTGAATTAGATTAATAAGATTATCATGTTTTATATATACTACGTGTGGCTCCTTTTAAGCCACAGAGTAAGAGATGTACCTTCTTTCTACAATGCCTGTTCTCCTTACCTCTAATATTATACTACCCACGTTTACTTTCAATAGATATGTTTAAGTAGTAGACATAGTAAAGTCTACTACGAACTTGTACATATATGTGAGTATGTGTGTATAAATATATAAAGCAAGAGTTTTGAGAATACTTATTGTTGCCATTTACAACATACCACTATGGCACTTTTCTGTCTTTCTTTTAGTATAAAATGTTAAGTATGACCCAGTGGGTTGTAAGAAACGTCATGCTAAGTTAATTTCTCCCAGAAAGCATGTACATGTCTTCTGATTGGTTTCTGGGATTTACATTTGCTGACACCTTTAATAGCACTGAGGAAAAGTAGACTGTTCTATCACAAGTTTCTTATTTCCCAGTTTTTCATCTCAAAGTCATGAATAACTTATCAATCTATTAGCATTACTGAAAATGATTTTTAGATAGTTTTAAGATCACTAAGATTAGGTCCAAGACACTTTTTCTAATATGAATATAAGAGGTAGGTATCTTTTCTTGTAGGTATATAATTTTTAACCCTTAATTTTTTAGACTTATTACGCTATTCCTTTCTAATCAAGAACTTTTTATTTAAAACAGTGTCTCGAGTTTAAAGAATAAGAGACACAAAGTTGCAGAAAATGATAAATTCTCATTTATTGAAAGACATCTATCTAATTGTGAAATAGAGAAATAATTGTTAGCATATATGGCACATGATTATAATTACGTTCCACTAATTCATATTTTTGAATTACACTTTCTGCTAATTCCAGAGCATCATATTCATGCAGCTGTGGTAGTAGGAAGCGTTGATTTTTTTTTTATGCCCATTCTCTTGATAAAATATCAGGAACATTTAATACAGTGTCATTTTCTACCATTTCAGTGTGTGATACTCTAATGTTAAGAAATCGAGTTGAAGTCTAGGATATTTAGACTGATTATTTGAGATATACAAAATTTAGTTATATAAATCCAGCAGTACCTGGCTTTCACCTATTTTTGTGTGAAATTTCCCATCACTATGGCTTGTCCCAAGCACAAAATCCTGAGCAATGTGATACCATGTGCTGAATAACACGGCAGTAGTGCAGTTTGCTTTCCCACACTGTTCAGGAGACCACGGATTTGTCTGAAGGTTCTCGTTCGTCTGCAGCGTTACATATGTCCTCAGACATGTCAGCTACAGGTGTAGTCTGGGGTGTCAAAGTGTGTCCAAAGCCTTGATAGTGACCCGCGGGGGAAGGCGGCACAGAAGAGGCAACAGAAATTGCATCTTGTGATGACGATGACAACAAGCTTGTATGTTCGTTTTGATCTTGGTCCTCAGGAAAAAACTTTTTCCTAGAATGTCCCATGACTGTCCTTCCTTTAAAATAATATAAAGGTTTCCAAGTTAGCCAAAAATTAAGTAATCATAGTTTACCAGTACAAATTTACTAAATGTTAAGTTCCTCTCCCCCTCCCTATTTGAAGAGCCTAATTGTGGTATGTGCTTGCTTTAAACAGTCTTTTCATCTCTTAAATAGCTACTAAATTGCCCCCAATAAAGCACCTATTGGGATGAACTGAATGACTGGTACTTACCAACATGCCTTACTTGTTCTGAAATATCATCCCTAATGTCTGAAACATCCCACATAGCGAGAAAGGAATCAAAGCATGAGCCCTCTTCTGCTTCTTGGACATACGGTTTATATGAGAAAGTGTAGTGATGGGCAATAGCAGCGAGGAACATCTCAACACAGATAATGAAGTCCTACAACAGAAATGTCAGCCATCTTTGAGTTTAAATCTAGTTTTGTAGGTAAAGGAAAAACACTCTTCCTCTTCAAAAGTACATGTCAATAGCTGTTTCCCTCCATAATATAATAATTTTTCCATTTTCCAAAACTAATTTTTGACCTAAAAAAATTAAATCCATTTTGCACTACCTCACAAGTATTTCTTAGCACAGTACACTGAATGCTCAGGGGCTATGAGCTAGCTAAAGTGCAGAAAGATAAATTGACTAGAAATACCAAAATCTAGGTTGTATTCCTGGCTCTAGTAGTTAATAGCCTCACTTTACAGGTGAGATGGGAGAACCCTAGAGAAACTGACTTTACAGGTGAGATGGGAGAACCCTAGAGAAACTGGCTAACAGTAGCCTGCACGTTGTCAAGTTTAAGAGAGAACATGCTTAATATAACAACACTTAACAAAAGTTCCACTGAACTCAGAAACAGCACTACTTACTTGAAGTCCTGTAGCCACAGCTTCTACAGTCTGCCATTCCCATGTGTGCTTTTCAGAAATAACGCCAACTTTTACCAACAAAGCAATAACTACTGCTTGCCTATATGTTAGGAAAAGGTAAACGCCAAATCTATATCAAGCATAAAATGAGCAGTTGTTTTACAAATATGCCACTTAAAAAGTTAAACCCCAGCACACCCTGTGGACCACAACCCTCACTGCCACCATCACCACCGCTGCTGCCGCCGCCTCCACCACCACCGCCACCACCACAGTGCACCACACCTCTACAGCATATTCCTGAAGACACCGTGTGTTTACATGAAATTGACTTCCTTCCTTTACAAAGTTACTCTTCCAGTACAGTTTCATCACATGAATTTTGATTATGTACTCTTAGAACTTTAGTGCTCGGTTTATGCTTTTTTTTTTGTTTTTTGAGAGGGTAAGGGGAGAAGGAGAGGGAGAGAAACGCTGACTGGTTGCCTTTCCCATGCACTCTGACCAGGAACCAAGTCCGCAACCCAGGCATGTGCCCCGACTGGGAATCAAACTGAGGCCTTCCAGTTTACGGGACCAGCTGAGCCACACTGGCCAGGGCTATCTGTCTTTTTGTTTTGAAAGTGTGCACAAGGAACTATAGTTCTTCCTATACACAGGTAATGCCTAATACCCCACAATAGGCATTTAAAATGAAAGGGTAGATACTTAAATATTGTTTACATGTGTTAACTGACTATTCAGATTATTTAAAAATTTTTTTTTGAAATCAGTCTTGTTTGAAGTACTGGAACTAGAGACTAGGGATATGAACCTAGGTTAAATTTAATCAGCTAACAATGAGATGATTAGATAAGCTTTCAGTTTTATACATAGTACTATTCACTTTAATATTGCTTGTAATGGTGAAAGAAATTAGGAATAACCTAAATGTCAACAGGAGATTAGTTAAAAATTACATTTATACAACAGAATACTAAACAAAAAATACCTAAATGACAAAATTATATCTCATTTTACCAACAAAGAATTATATCTACAATATACTGAACATATAAAATTCTGTAAGTTTTTATAGTATGAAACTTATTTCTGTAGAGGTTTATAACAATCATTCTCAGTGGTGGCATTAAAGGACTTTATCTTTTTCCACTTTTTATTTGTATGTTGTTAAATTCAATCTATTTGCTTCTAGGCCCCTGTCACCCACCCTGTTGAGACATTTAGGTTGTCTCAAATTATTTTCTTATAAATATTACGTGGCCATCTGATTATTTCCTTATAAAAAAACAAGGCCTAAAAGGATGAACTTTTTAAAAGGTAAGCACAGACATTTTAATTCACCTCCTGTATTAAAATAATTTTAAAAATCTTCCCTAGTTAACAGTTTTATTGTCCTTTAGAAAATGAGAATATTAAAGATGAAACAACACTTACCAAAAAGAAACAAAAACCACCAGCTTTACACAAAGGAATTTGCCAACAGGCTGGATTGGACTCAGTTCTTCCTTCAGGACTTTATAAAACAGCAACAGACAGTACATGGCAAACTGGAAACAACAAGATTAACAATTACACTTCTTCAACAAGAGTAACTAAATACAGTAGTAGAGATACTGAAGTTATAACGCAGAGTAACGTTTTTGGCAGTAATGTTTCAGGCAAACTTTTCTAGGCTGTATTACAGCATTTTTAGATTAACAAGCGTTTCCAGTTTGCCATGGATGAATATATCCATATATGATACCTCTCGGAAGAGATGTGCAGCATGTGCCCTGACAGTGGTGTTAGGTGCTCACTCATGGGCCCATGAACAACAAAGTGACGGCTGTGCCTGACGAAAAGGCTTCCACGCACGTGTAGCCGCCTGCACACTCGCCAAAATAAAAGCACTATCTCCTTAGTAATGGCTTTTGTACACAAATTGCCATCATTTTATAAGGGTTGTGCTATTCAGTATAAATCAACACATTACATAAACACTTTTCAGTGAAAAGTGTAACCATGCCATCTGAAAGTACAGAATCAGGGAAACAATTTTCTTGAGGGAAGCATGTTAATCCAGCAGAATTTACTTTTATAAAATAAATGCTCAAGACTTATTTTAAAAAATCAACTGTAATTAATGCAATGTTGGAGAGCAGTAAACATTTTTCTAAAAGTTTAACTTTTCTCATTAAAATCATAAAATATTCATTTAAGGTACTTAGAATATGAAAGCAGTAAAGTATTCAGTGGTCCACAGTCCTATCATCCAACCATTCCTATTCATATATAAAGTGTTTTTTAACAAGTATCATCAACTAAATATAAATTTGTTGCCTGACTTTTCCTCCACTTTTCCATAGGTTTCATAAAAATTATTTTTAGTAACTGCCAAATATTTTGGCCAGTGGAAGGACCACAGTACATTTAACCAGCCCCCATCTCCGGGCTTTGGATTGGTTTCAGCCTTCTGCTTCTACAAACAGGCTTTATATACAAACAGGCTTTATATACAAAGACAATCAAAGCAAAAGTACTTCTGACCATTACTTGAAGATGTATTTCCAGAAATGGAATTACTGGTTCCAAAGAATATATGGCAAAGCTTTGAATACATAGCCATTTGATTTTTATTCTAGACCTCTAACACCACTCATGTATGCCACTCCATCTAGATGATTATTTTGCTGAAGGCATTAATTAGAAGATTATCAATTGTTACATTAAGTTGAAAGTATCAGATAGTTATTTAGAGCATTTCAGTATCTAAAACATAATTTTTAAATACTTGATATTCTCAATTTTCCTTTCATTCCAAATAATGAGAGGCTGTTACTGAACGTGCCTAGGGTATGTTGTGGTTTCTTCCTTTTTTTAAAGAGAGGGCTTTGTGCGTATGCAGTAAGTACCCAGAAGCAAATGAACAAACACAATAAATAGATCAAGGCATAAGTCACCAAATAATTAACAAAGCTATTGTATCTGTATGCACAGATACATGTTACCATTTCCTCAAATTCTTCCTGTAAGTCAAATTTCAAGATTAAAACATAACAAGCTTTATTCCCAAAGATACTTTCCCTAAGAATTTAGAATTACAGATACTAATTTAGTGCAGTTAAAAGGAATATTTACTTTATTTACTTACCAATTGTGACATATTGTTTATAATAACCAAGTAAGTCCAAGCATTTGAAAAACTGAAGTTGCCTTCATCATATACACCGAGCAGCTCACAGATTCTAAAAATGGTAAAAATGAGACAAATTTATGATTAACTAAATCGAAATATATTTTAAAATACAGCGTGGGCAGCAATACTTAAACTTAAAAGTCAGTTCATTTAAAAGATCCTAGAGATAATCACTTGATTTTGGTCATAGAGATGATTCAAAACATAAAAACAAAACATTTTCCCAGAAATGTTACCGTATGATCATACCCCCAAGTTGAGGTAAATCCAAAGTAAGGCACATTCACTGAACTAGAGAGGACAGTTATATTAGCTTCAAAAAAAAAATATGCTGCCCAACTGTCAAAAGCATGATTGCTATAAAACGCAGGTCTATAACTTCAACTCTGATTTTTCCCCTCAGATGTCTTGGAGGTAAATTTCATGAAGACCCAGAGCTAAGTATTTACCTTACACAATTACAGTTTCTAAACTGCAGAAAATAAAGCATGCCTGCACAAATAAGTGGATTAATCTTAATTCTAAGGTAAATACCACTAAAGAACTGCCAGCTCAAAGGCAGAATAAAGAACTGAACGATTCTCTCACCTGTCTTTCCTAGCTTCCTCTGCAAACAAGCAGAATGTTAGTTACGAGTAGCAGATAAAACACACAATCTACCTGTTTTAAATGATTTATTTTTAAATTTTTAGGGAATAGTTTTACCAGGTAGCTTAATTTATCTCAAGTGCTAAACCTTGACGGAATTACTAAAAAATAAAAATATGATTTCTTCCTTGGAATCTAGTGTTCATATTCTAAATTAACTATTTAGAAAATAAGACCATGCAATGAACCTAAAGTAACATATTTTAAATTCATGTCATAGATGTTTCTGTAAAGTTGTGTGAACTAGTATTTTTTAAAAAAGGAAGTATTTAAGTGCTTTCCAGAAAGCTCTAGAGAGAATGTTATGTAGAAGAATGCTGTGGAGATTCTTTGCCTAAATGGTCACCTTATTTAATATAGTAGGGTTTCTGTATACTGTGTTTTTAAAATAAGACTAGACCTGTACTATAAACAAGTAACCCAATGTTCTTTGTGCTTTCCTGCTCAGTTGTCCCACTTGAGAAAAAGCGTGAGGACTTACAAACATAGAGTAAGCTCTGTGTACTCACAAAGCGATGATGGTGGTGAACGGTCTGACAACTGTGTACTGCAGGACACCCAGCTTGCACCTGAACAGCAACACTCTGCCGAAGAAAAAGAACTTCGCGTTTCAACTAGTCATTCAAATAGCACCAGATTTTCTCCAAAGCCCGATTAAAATCACAATGACAAGTGATGCCATATTTATATTTATTTTAATTTAGTCATTGTAAATGGCAATTGGGGAAGAACTTGGATGGTAGCAAATAATTTAAATACTATTTTAAAAATTCTTTGACAACTACACCTCTGAAGGATCCCCTTTCATGAATAGTGTAGCACGTAAAGAACAAAAGTGGGTCCCTGTGTGTTTCTGGAATAAAAAGTGATTAATAAATGAATTATGTGTATATGTGTATGTGAAAGTATTTACATTTTAGGATTCAGTTTCAAGTTTGGTATTTAAATATCATTCCAGAAACTATTATTGACTAGATACTCTGAAAGGACAAAACAGTTTTCATTCTATCACTGGGCTCACTCGATATAGGGGAAAATTCGCAAGGAGTAACAAACAAAAACAAAAAAGTCCCTAAACACAACTACCAATGAAAGGTTCTCTACCCAAGAGACTCATGCAAGACTATTTAGAAGACTAAGTGGCTCTGAGGGCAAATGCTCATTTAGCACTTCCATCAGGAAAACTGGTTACCAATGTTATGTATGATGAATCCCCTAATTTAAGAATTATATCTAGACTTGAGAAGATTCTGAGTCAGGCATAGAGACCTTGAGATGCTGTGTTAATAGGTCTGAATAACTGCTGGGGTTCTATGTGCTGAGAACCTCTCTGTGCTGAGGTAGCAGTGGTGGTTCTAGGAATTGCACTTGGACTTGCTGCAAGATCTCTTGAAAATCCTTCTTGATTGTACAATTGTGCTTCCCGTCCCATACTCTTTACAAAACTCAGTTAAGTTGGAACTGCTTAAACCTACAATATTCTATGAGTTGGCTGAGACCACTAAGCTGAGACCACTAAGAGTTACTCACTATACAGATGGATTAAATAGCCAATTAGATACTTTTTAAAGCTATGGAGAATCAATGATTGGAAGATGTATCTGTGAAAAATTGCCCAGAATGTAGCAAATAGCAAAGGCTGAGACAAAGACAATGTGAAAAAAAGTTACAAAGAATAGAAGAGAATCAAGTCTAACATATAATCAGAATTACAAGAGAGTAGGGGAAGAGATTATGGCTGAGACCTTTCGAGAGACAGGAACCCACAGATTGGGGCACACTACAAATTAAGTGGGGCTTCAAACCAACCAGCTAGAACCACCTAGACACTTCATAGTGAAACTGCCAACACCAAGAACAGAGAATCTGCCCTGGCTGGTGTAGCTCAGTGGATTGAGCACGGGCTTGTGAAGCAAAGGGTCACCGCTTCGGTTCCCAGTCAGGGCACATGCCTGGGTTGCAGGCCAGGTCCCTGGTGGGGGACACATGAGAGGCAACCACACATTGATGTTTCTCTCCCACTTTTTCTCCTTCCCTTCGCCTTTCTCTCTCTCTAAAAAAAAAAGAACAGAGAACCTTAAAAGGATATGTATAATTGAAAGACAATCAGATCGATAGTAGAGGGTTAACAGTAATAAATGAAGACAGAATTAAGAGGAATAAAATCTTCAAAATGGTAGGAGAAAATCCAGTTAACATAGAAGTGTATCCAAAACTATCTTTCACAAATGAGGACAAAATAAAGATACTTTGGATAAGCATATCTGAGAAAATCTACCACTGATAAATTGAAACTAAAAGATTTTTTAATGGCTATACTTTAGAAAGAGGGAAATGATCCTAAATAGAAAAACTGAGATGCAAGGAATGAATGTAGAACTTGAACAGAAATGTATAGCATTAAATAGTGTTAAAGAAAAAGAAAAACTATAAATTAAAGTAAAACTCTAACATGTAAACCAAAAGAAATGGGAGAAAGGAAGTAAAAATAGAGCAGAAATTAATGAAATAGAAAACACACACATTACAGACAGAATTAACAAAGCCAAAAATCAGTTCTTGAAAAGACCAGGGAAACATATGGCAAAATTTTTTCAAGGAAAAAATATATGCTAGTAACATCAGAAATGGGAAAGGAGCCATAGATCCAAAAGAGGTGAAGAACTTTTAAAGTGACGTATGCCCATACATTTTAAAATTGTCTATTTTTCCCAATTCCTAAAAACTTAAAAAAAAATTCCAGAAACAACAGGAAGCCTGACTAGTTCTATAACTGTCATCCCACAACAAAAAGTCAGGCCTAATCTTTCAGAGTAGGGTACACAACCTCTTCCTGTGACATACAAGCAAAAGGCAGCAATTCCTATTCAAGCAGGATAACCAGGATATGAAAGCCAGACAGGGACAGGGTAAGAAAGGAAAATTACAGTTTAATGTTACTCATGCAAAAATCCTAAACAAAATATTAGCAAATCAAATCTTGTAGGCAAGCAGATGATAAATCACAACCACTTTGAATTTATCCTTGAAAGCAAGGGGGTTTTAATATAAGAAAACACAAATCTAATTCACTACATTAACATGTTCAAGGTGAAAAACCATGATCATCTCAACAGAGAAAAAGCATTTCATTTTGTCATGAACTAGCTATACGATCTTGAGTAAACTAATCTCTGCGTACCCTGTTCCCAACTGCAAAAGGATGACGACTGAATGATTTCTAATGTTTTTACCCATAATATTTTAAGTTTTCTATTTAGAATGAATAATGTAAAAGAAACTATGTGTGGATCATCAAAATGTGTTTCATTACTCTTCAAACTTGACTATGAACTACATGAGGGTAGGGACTCATTTTTTCTTCTGCTCATAGTACTTAACACACTGCTTTGCAGAGAACTGACTGCTTAAATAAAACCAAACATACTTACTCTCCCATAGCCCATGGTGGACAGCAACACAAAGGAGGGAAATGTTTCTGTTGATCTTTGGCTTCAAGGATTAATACCAGATTTGGATACCGGTTAGTGAGATAATTGGTAAGAAATCCCATAAAGTTGTAAATGACATAAGCTTCATAACATTCTCTGCAGGTATCCACATATATTGCAATCCTGGGATATTTCAAAGCTACCCACTATAAAAAAGCACAGATGTTAAAAATAGTTGCAGCTAAGATAAATGAATTACCACTGATCCACAGTATTCACAATAAGCTAATTTTTGAACTTGCTATGTTCATCAAACTTTTGAAAGTTTATTATTGTGAGGGCTACCAGAGATGTAACGCAGTAAGCATCTTCAATGGAAATATTTGTTCGGGGGTAAATGATGAATATGAAGAAAAAAATTCTAATTTTTTTTCTTGACATAATGATAGAAGATGCTGTGAAAAACATTTTCTTTATATTTAATCAAACTAAAGCAATCACCTATAAGAACTGTGTTAGAATCCATTGGGAAGGTTTTTTGTTGTTGAAATAAGATATTTAATAAATAAAAAGAATGACAATGTAAAATTTAAACATATTCTTTTATGGATTAAGGGCAAGAGTCTGAAATTTTAAAAGATTAAGCAAAGACAGCTATGGATTTAAAAAATTGTAAGCATCTGCCTTTTCTATGGTCATACTCTATCTTCATCAACATAAAAAACAAGCTAACCTTTTCACTTTTCTTATTAATTTGATTCCTACTGCCAAATAAAAATACTTCCATTACTTTAAGCATTCTCTAAGTATAGGTAGTATCATCAAAAAAGTTCTTAGTTAATAAGATAAAATGAAACATACTTACACTATCTAAACTGTATATGGGTACCATCCAAAGAATCCTATTTAGAAAGCAAAACATAAGTTAAAAACATTTTACATTATACTTATGAAATAAGCCAACACAACACTAATAGTTTCAAAATGTGTTAAGATTTACCTTATTATTGGTTTCTGTAGTTCAGGTTGTGTATAATGCACTAAATGTTGCAATATCCCCCATAGCGATATAGGTATAGTCAACAACAAAAATATTCCAGCAATAAACCAAGCCTTGGTGTGTATTCCAACCTTAAGAGGCAGAAGAACATGCTAGTATAAATTCTCTGATATTAAAAGAGCTCGATATTTCTAAAACTTTCATTTATTTGATTATTAATGAGGCCCAATATTTCCCAAATGACAAGTAGCTATTTTTTACTTATTCTTTAATCAACAGCCTATTTTTACTTTTGTACAGGGAGGGGGCAGAATTTCCCCCATGGCATTGAGCATTTTTCTTCAGGGAGCCTTTTCTAGAGTGATGTGTACATTAAGAATAGTAACACCATGTCATTCCCTGTCAGCTTATTTGTCCTTTAGATTTGATTATCGGGTTTGGAGATAGAGAGACTGTCCAAATTTTCTGTAACTCAATCTAAAAATCTTTATATGGTTTACTGATTTTTATGTCTAGAAAATTAAAAACCTACCTACATTTTCTGCAGATTCTGTTACATCAGTAGAACAGTTACTGAACGCTGACTACCTGACCGACAGATGCTTTGTTAAGTTCTTTACACACATCAGGACTTTGAACCCCGCTATTTGGTAAGCACTGCCACGATTACTTGCCAGGTCACTACTGTTCAAGCAACCTGTGTTAACATATTACATATAACAACGTCAGCTCAGGATATTACATTTTAAAGAGCTCTGATTTCTCTTTTAGGTCAATATCCAATCCTTTAAAAACTCAGTTTCTAAAAATGTGCTTTTAACTATCTCATCCTAGGTAGAGTTGAAGTAATCTACTCACTTCTTGATAAAAACAAATTTATTTGAACCTCTGTTCTATCTGAGGTGCTCTAGGGAATTAATCTTATACCTACTAGGAGTCCTGCCCTAAAGAGTATGAATCCTTTTAATTAAAAAAAAAATGAAATGCTAACTTTTTAAAGGAAAAAAGGTAGGCATTTATTTTTGGTACTTGAAGGGTATGAGCAGTTAATTAAAGTAGAAATAAGTCCACAACTTCTGGTTTTACTGTTTTGAACAAGATTTCTAACCAGGTCAAAGATTAAAGAAGTAGAAAACAAAACTATACAAAACAAATATATATATTTACTATAAATTCCTACATTACACTGTATGGAAAACTTGAGAAGCAAATACAATAGCCTTGCTGAATGCTGGAGATTAATCAAAAGCACTAAGTGAAATGCAAGTATGTGGAGATGAAGATTTCTAAAAGAAATGTCTGAGCAATCATATTCCAGAGATTTTTGCTTGGCTGAATTTCACTTAAAATTGAAATCACTGTAATGATGACCTAAAATTAGAATTTTTAAAAAAGAGCATATTCTAGATCTTCTATAAGGTGGCCATTAGGAACAATATTGCTAAGTAATTTTAATGCCCATATTTGTTTTTATGATGGTCTTAGTGACAAACTAAGTGACAGAACTTGAGACAAATGATGAAAGAAGGGGAAGGGATTCGCCAAAGCACAGGCATAACCCACAGACACAAACCACAGTGTGAGGATGGTCCGAGGGAGGGGGGCAGGGCTCTGTGGAGGAAGGCAAAGGGGATGGGGTGATGGGGACATCTGTAATAGTGTCAACAATAAAAATAAAGAAAACATATTTTTTAAAAGAGAACATTGATGTCTTGTGAAAACAAAAAGGCAAAATGACCTCAGTGTGCTGTAAGAAAACAGTTCTTTTTCAAATGATCATAAAACAAGAGACTGAATAATTGAGTCATTTCAGTATAGACATGCCAAATTTAAAAAATCTTGCATCATGGAGTTAGTATCATTTTTACACTGCAAGTGGTAACTGAGTTCCATCTGTACGCATTAGCACCATTAATTTGAATCACTGGATTTACGGTTGTTCTGATACAAAGCCATATGTATAAGAAACTTAAACTCTTATGCATGCACATATAATAAGTCAACTCTACATATCTGTAGAAATTAATATAATTATTAGATTGATTTTAATTTAAGCTTAAGACACATTTGATATAAGGATACCATTAACATTTATTAAACTTATCAGCAATGAGTAGGGTTTTCTGGCTCACAAAATAAAGGGGAGATCAGTAGTGTAGATTTCACCCCCCCAACAAGGTAATTTGAAAGTAGAGAGGAAAGCCAAGAAAAAAACCATTGAAGGTGAGCACCCAGGAGTGAATTAATGGTCCCTCAGCTGAATGCTTTCCAAACAGAGACAAGCGAGGAATAGGAGAGCTTTCCTCAATCCTGACCTAGAGGGTGGCTATTCAGACCATGAGGACCAGAGCACAGGGTGAGATGACTGCAGAGCAGCGTGACATCGTGTGTTCATTTACCTAACTTACTTGACTTCAATTATACATACTCAGCCAAATGAGAGTGAGAGTGAGCTCAAAAGGCGCAGTCACCTTGCCATTCCAGTAAACAACTGTATGCCCCACTGTGGGCATGGGACCAGCTGTATAAACCTCCTGTTTTCTACAATCTGTTTCCATTATGTCTCGCTGTGATTCTAGTGTTTAAAAGACATGCATTTTTTCATTGAAGGCTGTCCCTAAATGTCAACTACTTTATCTAAGGCTCAGGCAGATGCATAAACTTTGCCACAGGTGTTCAACAGAGAACCTAATACCAACTAAGATGCTATTTTACGAGAAAAAGAATTGCTGTTCCAATGCAAGAACAGTGAGGCTATTGTTTAAACAATGGTAATTAGGGCTTATCGAGTATCTCCAATGTGCTGGACAGGGTATTAAGTATTTTAGATACACAAACTCATTTAATGAATACTGACGTAGAGAACGGTAACAGTATTGTATGTAGAACACTTCAGCACAAGGTCCCTTTACCCACTTATCTGTTTTCAAATCCATAAAATGAAGATAATACCTATGGTTCAGGGTATTAAGAATATTAAATGAAAGTACGCCTAAATCTTGGGAACATGCTATAGTTAGTACCTAGATCCTTAAAAACAAAACACAACAAGGGAAAAAAAAACTACTCCCCTAATCCCACACTCCCATCTACTGTGCTATTCATTTCTCAGGTCCCCTTAGAGTCAAAATAATCAAAACAAAAAGAAAAAAACTTGTCTTCATATCCTGATTTGACTTCTTTACCCACCACATTCATATTTCAAACGACTCCCTCTAGTTTCAGCCATTACAAGTCCGTTAAAGCTATCACTCAGATGACTATAAAATGACATTCCTATCTCAGGAAAACCAACGGTATCTCAGCAATAGCAAGACTGCATGTGCCCTGATCATTTCCTACTTTGTGCCTGAAACATTCTTGTGTCCTGGCTACCAAGACACCTCGCCTGGCATTGCGCTTTCCCACTGGCTGCTGCTGCTTTTTTGGGTTCCTAATTCCCCTACTTGACCTCTAACTCCTGGTGCTAAGTCCTCAGGCTTTTATTTTCCCTTACAATAGCATTCATCTTTACGGCTTTAAACAGCACCTCTGTTCTGACAACTCCCATTTATATCTGCAGCTTAAACCTTTCTGGGCTCTAGACTTGCATATCCAACTGCATATCTGCCATGCCCATCTGAATGTCTCTCATGTACCTTGAACTAAATGCCCAAAAAACTAAATTTCTTGCCCTGGCTGGGGTATCTTAGTTGGTTGAAGCATCGTCCCGATACACCAAGATTGCAGGTTTGATCTCTGGTCAGGGCACACACAAGAATTAACCAATGAATGCATAAATAAATGGAACAAATTGATGTTTCTCTCTCTCCTCTGCCTTCCTCTCTCTCTAAAATCAATAAAAATAAAAATAAAAACAAAAACAAAACCCCTTGATTTTTCTCAACATGTCCCTGTCAATTTTCCATCTCAGTTAACCGGCATCACCATCTACCCTGGCAGTTAAGCCTCAAATCTCACAGTCATTCCTGATATTGCCCTTGCTCCGTCTCCCCTTCTCAACCCCATGCCCTGTCAGTTCCTATTTCTTCACTTCGAAGAATACTTAAAATCCAGTTTTCTCTCTCTGTTTCTGCTGTCCTGATTTGGGCCATAAGTCACTGCAGCCCAAGGGGCTACTGCCCCCCCCCCCCCACCAAGTTCCATGGAGGTGGATGCTGGGTTTCCACCTTTCATCACACAGAACACAAGCCTCATTTATCACTGGGACTCAAACAGTCACCATCGGATATTTGGACAGAAGAAGAAGAAAACAAAGTAAGTAAAATATACATCATGTTAGATGGTGACGAGTCCTGGGAAGAAAAACAGAGCAGTAGAGAATATATAAAAAGTTGAGGAAGCGAAACCTGTATTTAACACAGGGTGGCTGGGTGACGTCTCAGTGAAGACCTGAAGGACACAAAGGGCATGCCACAAAGGGGGAACATTTAGTGCACGGCCTTAAGGGGGGAGTGTGCCTCTCATGAGTGGGTGAAGTGGGTGTTGTGAAGGCTCAGGAATTGAGGAAAGTCAGAAGGGGGTGGTACCAGGTCCCGTGGGCCTTGATGGCCATAGTTAGGGACACTGGCTTTTAATCTGGGACTAGGAGAGACAGGGAAACTGTGAGAAGAGGACATATATCACATGACTTACATTGGAATTCAATACTTTTGCTGGTGTGTTGACAATAGTCCAGGCAGAACATAATGCATTCGGAGCAGAGTGTTAGCAGTGGAGATTGCAGATCAAAATTTTCCTTAAAAGCTGGTACTTAAAACACTACAGTTGAAACCAACAACTGAGAAGTCTGAAAACAGGTTGACACTATACATATCATCAACTTTAAAAGTATTTCCTATGCCATATTCCAAAGAAATACTTCAAAATAAGAAATCCCTATTTGTATTAAGATGTCTTTGGTAAACAAATTATGAAAATAACCTAAATACGCAACAAATGGGAAATATTTAATGTAGTGAAATATTACATATTAAAAATAACTACATGGACTATGTCAGTATGGGAAAAGAAAAAACAATTTCGTGAACATACAAAAAACAAATGTGTATTAAACACATTTTGTTTGCTTATGTAAAAATCATCTCCACAATAAAAGGTCTCAAACTTTAAGTATTAAAAAGTACAAATTGGCAATTATAAAATAGTCATGGGGATGTAAAGTACAGAATAGGGATCACAGTCAATAACACTTTAACAATTATATGTGGTGTCAGATGCGTGCAAGACCTAATGAAGGGATCGCTTCATAAGTTCTATAAACATATGATCACTATGCTGGACATCTGAAACTAATACTGAAGGTCAATTGTACTTGAAAAATAAAAAAAAAGTTTTAAATAAAAATAAAGGCCTCAAGTAGTCATGATCTTGTCATATCCCTTGTAAAAAGGTGTTTCTAGGTAAAAGTAGTTATTATTAAATTAGAATTTAAAGTTCATTACACAATGTTTATGAAGTACATACCTTAGTTAGTTATTTATTTAGCTTGAGGTCTCTCAGCTTGTAGTACTTTACTGATGTCATAATAAGAATATGACATCAAAACCATACAAGGGACTTTTGCAAAACCTTTGTTGGTTAAGAGTTAATTTCTAAAGTAAAAACAACAAAGTTGTTTTAATCCTTTAATTCAGGAAGCTAGTTAAATGCTAATAAAACTAAATACATGGCTTTCAAGGTAGTTTATTCAAGTCCAATATTGGAACAGATCAGATTTAAGGAATAAAATCACCTCACTTTCAAAGAATTGACGAATATTTGCAAAACAAAACAGTGCTTTTCTACGTGGCTATCTTAATATATCCTATTTTCTCGACCTGGTCCTACCGCCACCTGTGTTATGCTTTGAAAAACCGTGAAGAAGAAATTAGGTTTATATCCTAAAACTGGGCTCATTTACATGACATGGTTTTCAAGATATCAAGTCTGAGGCATCCGGGGTAAAAATGAGCAAGCTCAGATGGGGCAGGAAGGTAGAAGAAAGAATAGAGCCGATGTGCAGGCTCCTTACCTGCAGTTTCTGTAATTCCCAGACGCAAAGGGGAACCGCAACCATTACGATAGCCAGGTAGATGACCGCCGCTAAAGGGCGAATCCATTGTCTCCAGTTCCTCCAGGTACAAGTGCAAGGCATGTTTCCGCATGAATCAACTCCGAATAGCAAGGAAAAAGAGCTCGAAAGATATTGTAATGGGGAGCCCTGTTCTTTGGCTGTTTTATCAACTCGCATCCTACACACAAATAACTGTTGGGCGACTTTACCAGCAGCTCGAGCGGCCTCCTCGGCCTGCGCTGTGCTGTCTGCTGCAGCTGCGGCAACTGCGGCCGCTCAGGGTGCCACCGGGGAGCAAAACGGGCAGCATCCTTTCTTCCCCACCCTGCATCTACCCAGTTCTTCTGCGGTGGAAACCCCGGGCGGAGCCACTGCTCTCACCTGGGGATCGCCCAAAGCTCTTGCTGCACCATGGCCTGGAGAGCGGCGCGGCCAACAACCGTTTCTAAACACCCTGCACACAGGTTACTTCTGTTTCTCAGTTGCCGACCCACTCGCTCTTTTCCTGGGCAGTCGAGCTTCCTACCTTGCAGGCTCCCAGGCGCCTCTTTGTCCAACTCCGCTTATAAACAGGAGGCAAGGCTCAAACCCTACACTCTTACCGAATCCTCACCTGCGCCTACAAGACATCCCCCCCCCCAAAGGCGGAACCCAACCCCAAACCAGGGCTTCCGCTTCCGCCCCCGCTGGCTGAGGTTGGTGATTCGTCGACAGCGCCAGGTTAAACCCGCCTCATCCGGTTCATTTTCCACTCTCTGATTGGCCACTTGCGGTGGGCGGGGCCGTAAGGAGGTGTATAAAGGTTAGACGCTTGGAAGAAGAGAAGGTGGATGGAATTTGCTAGAATCATTGGCTTTTGGCCCAGTGGTTTATGGCAAGGATTCGGAAGCTGTGAGAGTTGAGAACCCTGGACGAATACGTACTACATTCTTCTGCTGGCTATACCCCAGCGTTAAAACAGCCTGGGGAAGAGGCGGTTACGTTAGAGCTGAACCTTTTAATGCACTAAAGGTCTCTGATTCTTTGTGGAAGTGGGTAGGGGGCCGAGATGCAATACGAAGACAGAGAAGAATTGGAAACCTCTGCCTAGGTTTGTGTCGGTTGCTAGAATATTTGTTTCCGGATCCTGCAGAAAGGTTATGGTAAAGACAGCTTAATTTTGGAAGTAACTGCAGACACTGAGTATCCTTTCTGCATTTGGAACTTGTGTTAAAAACACACTCATTTACGTCTCAAAAGGTTGACGTTCCAACTGACAAAGATTTTATGTGCATCAAGCTTTTAGCGAAAACTATAAGAAATGGTAAATGGGCTCTTAGGGCCTTTCTAAACTAATAGAGCAATCAAATACGGGCTTCTCAATTAAATATACAAACGTGTCCTTTGTTATAATTGTCATTTTCTGAGGGGCAGAGAATGTACTAAGTTCTTTATCTACATTATATCAGTTAATCTGCACAAAAATTTGGAAGGGTAAGGAGTTGTCCGTGTTACATAGGAGAAAACAGATTCAAGAGGTTAAATAATTGGCTTGAACTCTCTGAGCTAGTGATAGAGCTGGTCAGAGAGCACCTGCCACCTGAGAATGACCAATGACCTTATTTATGGGCGAGGAGCCTGGCTGTATTGAGTACACCCAACCTAGAATCCTCGCAGAGGCAGTGAGTGAATGCTAACTTCCCTGGTGTCACTTGTCCTAGCCAAAGTTTGGAGTTTGATTTCTGCACTCCTCTTCTAGATCTAACATCTTCGTGTTCCAATCTGGTGTCTTGTAATATGAACTGTTTTTTTAAAGTGGAAATAGGCCTTTTGTTGGTTCTTCCTGAGCTAACCTACAAAATTGAAATTGTTTTAAAAAAATTTCCTGATCATTAAATTAATGCATACTCCATTGTTAAATTTCAGAAAATAGAAGAAGAATAGAAAAGTAACCCTTTCTCTAACCAAGTGTAACCATTACTCACTTTTTTGGTACACCATATAATCTTCCTTGGATATACTGCATACACGGACTACCTCTGTGCTTTCAGCCACAGTCATTACACCTATATTCTTTCTCATGGGTAGACCTTTCTTGCCAACTTTGTGGAAGCTTCCTTGCTTTTCCCACCTATATTCTATAGCACTCTTGTTATGTTAGAACCTTTTACTTATTTATCTTTTTAACATAATTTTAAGTTTTTAATGAAAGTTGTATGTAAGATGACTTTATTCCTGCATCTTCTCAATTGTTCTCCCTTGTATTTGCCATTTCCCTTTCCTACTGGGCAAGATTTGCCTTTATTCAAGGATCCAGTGACAACCACCTTGCCGGGGTGAATGCCCACACGAATGGTTGTACCATTAATTCTCTCCCGTTGCACTAATTCAATGTAGATGACATATTTCTTCCTGTGAACCTGGACTACTTTGCCTGTTTCTGCCCTTTCACACAAACTGAACTTCATCATCCTTTCAGTTGGGCGTGGCTCGAACATTGTACTTCTGTCTCAGCTCCTTGGAAAGAGGAGAAGACATCATCTTCCTGCAAATGTGGGAAGGTGCACTGAAATGCCCTTTACTGTTCTTGTTCTGCTTAGAACTCACAAAGGGATGGAACTTCTATGAAGCTTCTATGATGCTGCTTGTCTGTCTTTTTAGACTGAGTTCCTAGGAGCAAGCTAAAGTTCTAGAACTATTAGAGTAACGCAAGAGGGGAACGAGCCCAAAATGTCAGATGCACAAGTTATTCCCACATCTCTTTGTGAACTGGGGTTCTTCTATGGTGAAGTTTCTGACAACAGAGAAATGAGAAAAAATACACAGTGAGTTTTTCATTTAGTCAAACTTATTCTTAAGGATTGTGCTTTATTTTAAAATCATTCATTGCATTTCTCTTATTTGGTGATACTTATAGAATAGTTGTTTTCTAAATGTCCTTACTTTGAAGAATAAAAAGTTGGTAACTTTATTGACTCCTATTTATTTTTTGTTTATGATTTTTTTTTCTTGGCCTATGAAATCCTACAGTCTAGTAATCACCGAGACAGGGAATAGCCACTAAATTCAGCAACCACACTGCTTGCGTGATCCTAATCTATCTGATCTACTTGTTTTAGGTGGCCACCCTTCTTTCTGGATATGACAGCCGAAGCCTGAGGGTGAGTCCAGCTTGATAGTGTTTGGAAAATAAGAAATGGTCATAACTGGCAGATGGTACTGGGTCAAAAGCAAGCTGTTAGTCATTCTTGATGAAATGCATATAGATAAAATGAAGTTTCCCTTTGTCACTGTATCACGTGAAAATAGGTAGACGGAATTTTGTCATCCATAGAGGATATGTTCGGATTAGTCTGACTTAAAATAATAAGTTAATAAAAATTTACTTTGAGGGATTCTGGTAGGTGGGCATGTTAACCCTTGGCATGTATCTCCATATCTCTGTAGAAATATGTCCATGGTGGTTTAAAATGTCCATAAAAAGCGCTGACTGGTGTGGCTCAGGGGCTTGAGTGCTGGCCTGCAAACCAAATGATCATGGGTTCGATTCCCAGTCTGGGTACATGCCTGGGTTGTGGGCCAGGTCTCCAGTAGGGGGTGTGCAAGAGGCAACCACACATTGAGGTTTCTCTCCCACTCTTTCTCCCTCCCTTCCCCTCTCTCTAAATAATTTTATAAATAAATAAAATAAAAAATACCCATAAAAAGATAGACTCTACCCTTAAATCTGCGTGGGCTTGTGACTGATTTGACTAATAGAATATAGTGAAAGTAATCAGAATCACCACATGTGACTTCACAGGCTACATCATAAAAGGCCATGCAGTTCCACCTTGTCTGTTGGAACACTTGTGTTTGGAACTTTCAGCCATCATGTAAGAGGTCTGACTGCCTGAGGGCTGATGTGCTGTGAAAAGTCCAAGACACACAGAGAGACTCCTTGCAGGTACTCTGATTGACAGTCACCACTGAGTTTGGACCTCTGGTTAGGCCAGCCCAGGTGCCAGTCATGTGAATGGAGAAGCAGACTCCCACTCCCAGCCATTTGAGTTACCTTTCACCCTTTGGAGTCTTCCCAGCGGAGGCCCTAGACTTGTGAGGTGAGCCATTCCTGCTCTGCGTTGTCTTGATTCCTGACCTGAAGAACTCAGGTCAGGAATCTATGAACTCAAGAAAATTAGAAGACAAGACACAGACTGGGAGACAATATTTGCAAAAGTTACAACATAAAGACTTATTTGAAATATATAAAGAACTCTTAAAACTCAAAAAGACCTCACCAAAGAAGATATACAGATGTCAAATAAGCATATGAAAAGATGTCCCACATCTGGGTTATGCAAATCAAAACAATGATGTGTAACTAAACACTAGAATGGCCAGCATCCAGAACACTGATACCAAATGCTGGTGAGGATGCTGAGCAAAAGGAGCTCTGGTGCATTACTTGTGGGAATGCAAGATGGTACAGCTTTTTTGGAAGACAGTTTGGTGGATTCTTAGAAAATGGAACATGTTCTCACCATACTATCCGGAAGTTGTAGTCTGTACTGTTTACCCAAAAGAGCTAAAATCTTCTTTCACACTAAAACATGTATGTAGATATTTACAGGAACTTTATTCGTAATTGCCAGAACTTGAAAGCAACCAAGATGTCCTTCGGTAGGAAAATGGATTAATAAACAGTGGTACATTCAGACAATAGAATATGTCCATTGTTAAAAAAAGAAATGAGCTGTCAAGCTATAAGGAGACCTAGGGGGACCTTAAATGCAATATTACTAAGTGAAAAAGCCACTCTGAAAAGGATATATACTGTATAATTTCAACTACATAACATTCTGGGAAAGGCAAAACCATGAAGATGCAACATTAGTGATTGCCAGATGGCAGTCGGGGAGAGATAAATAAACAGAGCACAGGACTTTCAGGTCAGGGAAAATATTCTTTCTGGTATTGTAATGGTGAATATGTGTCATTATACTTTTGTCCAAACCCATGGAATGAGCCCTAACATAAACTGGACTTTGGGTGACTTTGATGTGTTAGTTGATTCATCCATGCTAAAAATGTACTGACCACCCTGGCTGGTGTGGCTCAGTGGACTGAGTGCCAGCCTGCAAACCAAAGGGTCACTGGTTAGATTCCCAGTCAGGGCACATGCCTGGGTTGCAGTCTAGGTTCCCAGTGTGGGGCACATGAGAGGCAACCACACTTTGATGTTTGTCTCCCCGTCTTTCTCTCTTCTTTCTCCTCTCTCTAAACATAATAAAATCTTTAAAAAAATGTACCATTCTGGTGAACATACTTATAAAGGGGGAAGCAACTCATGTGAAAGGGCCCTGGGTATATGGGGATTCTCTATACCTTTCAACTTTTTTGTAAACCTAAAACTCCTAAAAGAAATAAAGTCTCTTTTTAAAAAAAGAATCCATGAGCATAATGAAATGATTTATTTTACTTCACTGAGTTTGGGGTTTGTTATGCACCTGTTCCAGGGAATAGATAACTGAAACAATATCTTTTGTCTCTTTGCAAACTCTGTATCTAATCTCAGAGAGGCTTCTTGCTTAAAGTGATTTTTCTTTTGCCTAGAGCTAAATTTAAGCCTAGGTCAAGTGCCTCAGTTTTTTTTTTTTTTTGGTTTCTGGTGTTTATTTTTATTTTTATAAGAATTTATTTGAGCCAAAGCCAAATTGACAACATGCTAGGGAGGAAGACCTCAAATGCTCCAGGTTTTTCTTTTTAAGGAACACATTGCCTTGGGAGTCTGAGATTGTGCTAACCAGTCAAAAGAATTAACTGAGTTTTAGAGTTAATTGTGGTAAATGCAGGAAAGAGATATGAGCAGATCTTTATACCTGATTTTGTGATCCTCTGATTGAGGGAGGAGGGAAAATGGTCTATTATTCACCAAATGAGTGGGGGAGAAAACAAAACATGTTGTTGCAAAACAAGTTGTAATATCAAACTTAGAAAAACTAAGAGTTACAAAAAATTAAAAGAATATTTTAACTAATTTTAAACGATGTACTATCTGGTCTTTACAGAAACTATGTCAGCTCTTAATTTGGAGTAAATTTTAAAACTTTTATAATGGGCTCTTAGGAAGAAGTTGTTGAATGAGTCTCAACATCAAGTTCATTCATTTCTTCACTAGGAAAGTACTTACATTTTAGTAGACTTTCTCACACTACATATTTGGGAAACTCTAGTAGTTCGTTCCCTAAACCAGCATTGAAAAATCATGCTTTTATTTATTTTTTTTTTTTGTTATCTTATGGAAGAGTAAGATTCTCTGATATAAAAGTAAGATTCACTTATTTTAAAGGGACTTCACAGTAAATTCTGAGTAACAGGCCCCAGAAGTCCTTCAGAGCTAGGGTGGAGTGGGAGAAAAAGCCACATCACGTGTGACTAGGTAAGGAGCGGCTGGAGGCGCCGTCTTTCCCACTTTGGTCTGTGTTTCTGATTCCGCTCTAAGCAGGCCGTGTCCTTTGAACCCGAGCGTGACTCTTGCGGAGATCCTCAAACTGTCTTGTTTTATGGCACCCTTAGGATCTCAGTAATTTTTTCAGGGTTTCTTGAGATGAATATATAATAGTTCCATTTATTAAGTAATCAGGTCCAAACAACCTAACTGCAGACATGACCTAATGTCTAACAGAAATTCTCTCAAAGATTAAACATATCTCATGGTGTTTCTCTCAAAAACTGAGAACATCTCATGGTGCCTCTGTGAGTTCACTCCAGTGCCCTATGGCCCTCAGTGCACGGTCCGGGACTTGACGCCCTTGGGTCTTCTGTTTGTGTTTCTGAGGTGGACCTTACTTTGTCCTAGGCCTTGCTTCTCATTTTCTCCGATACTACTCCCCACATTTCCAGGAGTTTTCTAACAATAATTTCTGGTGACCCTCTTCCCTTTTTTAAATCTTTAAAAAAAGATTTAATTTTTACATTCTGGATTCAGGTTTATTCCTTTAGTATATTAACTTGCACATTCGATTTTCTTTATAAAGGCTCTTTGTTTAAACGACTGAACTAAATATTTAAATAGATGGGAGAGCTGCCTCGTCTTCAAAGGTGCATTACTCGAATTACTGGATTAATGACGAGGCTCTAGTTTCCTTACAAGAAAGGTGATGAAGTATCTTGAGCCACCTGATAATCCTTGATGGTACCTGCTGTGCTTCCTTACTCAAGCGAGGAGCACTGTGAATGGTGTAAATGACTTACATAGTAAATAATAAATTACCTTTTCAATAAATTATTCCTCAGTAGATGACCTTTCTGGTAGCTCTATCTGGTGGGGATTTTTTTTCCCCTCATCTCCACTGATGATTTATTTTCAGGCTGATTTAAGTGATACTTGTGGAATATAAATTACAGGTTAAAAGGAATGTGAAAAACCCCGATCACTTTATTTTTATTCTTTTATTGTTGTTCAAGCACAGTTGTCTCCATTTTCCCCTCACAACTCTCCCTGCCCCACCCATCCCTTCCTCCCACCCTCGAGCCTACCCCTCTTTGGCTTTGTCCATGGGTCCTTTATACTTGTTCCTTGATGGCCCTTTCCCATTTTTCCCTCCGTTATCCCCTTCTCCCTCCCCTCTGGTTACTGTCAGTTTGTTCTTTATTTCAATGCTTACGGTTCTATTTTGCTGGTTTGTTTTGTTAATTAACTTAACAAACTTATAGTTTGTTATAGTTAACTTATAGTTAAGTTATAGGTGAGACCATATGGTATTTGTCTTTCACCACCTGGCTTATTTCACTCAGCATAATGCTCTCGAGAGTCATCCACCCCATCATGACCCATCCTCGCTATCATGAAGGGTAGGAGCTCCTTTTTTCTTTCTGCTGAGTAGTATTCCATTGTCTAAATGTACCGTAGTGTTTTGATCCACTCATTTACTGATGGGCACTTACTTTAAATCACAGATTCAAAACTAGATAATTCAGAAGATTTTGAAAAGAAGATATTTCTGATTAGGAGGAAGATTCTGTGCATCATGAAAACAGAAAAAATCTTTTAACTGAAACATATTCTCTTAGGATTTAAACGAGGATCAATATGTCATTGGTACATTCGATGCTAGACTCTGGTGATCCCCTTGGAAAGAAGGCTTTGATTTACACGAGGTTCGGAGAATTCGTGGAGGATTTTATTCCAGTGTGGAGAGCTCTCTGTGGAACTTGAGTTTTACCTCTTCCTTTTCTCAGGCTGTCAGCTGCCCTTGTGTAAACTACGGAGCACACGTCCTGTATGGCTTTACCCAGGCAGGACGGGAGGGTGGGATGGCAATTCCTTGCTCTCCGGCACTGTGGAATGAGTGTGCTGCACATGCGTAGTTCTGAACGGGGTCCACAGGGCTTGACCAGTGTAACCAGTGCTGCTGTTTATGTACCACCTTTATTATTCAGGGCAGAACTAGTCATGTTTTTGCTCCTATAATGCAAATCCTGTGATTTGTGTTTTCCAGTTTTCTCATTGGGAGAAGGAGAGGAAAATGAGGAGAGAGCAGTGTCTTTGTTTTTTCCTTCCTGCTTGCACTCTCCCTGGAGCCTTCTCTAAATCAGAATATAAGCCAAGCAATTGTCCTCTAGCTGAGTGTTTTCCACTTCCCCTGTTCTGAGGAATCCTGGCTCTTCTGATCAGCGTCCCCAGGAGGGAAGACAAGTGGAAAACATACCTTGCCTGATGTAATTTCTGTGGCTACCATCTCAAATGATCACGAACTTAGTGGCCTAACTAATGTGTTTTTATTATCTTAACATTTCTGGAGGGCGAGTCTGAAATTGCCCTCAATGAGCCCAAACCTGGGAGTTGGCAGGGCAGCATTCCTTTCTGAAGGCTCCAGGGAGGATCTCTTTCCTTGCTCATTCAAGCCATTGGCAGGATTAGTTTCTTGAAGTTGTAGCACTAAGGGCCCTGTCCCTGCTGGCCGTCAGCTGAGAGCTGCCCACAGCTTCTAGAGGGTGTTCACATTCCGGCTCCGTGGTCTGTCTGTCTTCACCTCCGTGGTCTGCTGTGAGTTGAGTTCCTATCAAGAGTACCCTTTTTTATTTTCATCATTGTTTTTAAAAAATCTGCACCCAAGGATATGTTTATTGACTTTAGAGAGAGAGGAAGGGAGAGGGAAGGGGGCAGTGGGGAAGACAGAAAGAGAGAGGAGAGGAGAGAGGAGAGAGAGAGAAACATTGTGTGTGAGAAACATTGAGTGGTTGCCTCCTGTACATGCCCCAACCGGGGATTGAAACTCAGTCTTTGGTGTACGGGATGATGTTCCAACCAACTGAGCCATATGGCCAGAGCTTCATCATACACATTTAAGGACCCATGTGATTAAATTGGGACCACCCAAATAATCCAAAATAATCTCATTTCAAGGTTCTTAACCTTAATCACATGAGCAAAATCCATTTTTGCCATGCAAGGTAACATACTCAGAAATTCTGGAACTAGGACATATACATCTTTGGGGGTCATCATTCTGCTTACCGCACCTGGTAATGTTAAAAAAATGAGCTGACGCAAACAGAAAAAATGGTCCTCAACTTTTAATCATTCTGAAGTTGTCGGTTTTGCACATTGTATATTGATATCTAAAGCTTTCTTTCCTACGTTAACTGAGACTTTCCTACATCCACTGATAAGTGTTTGAGGACAATTATTTCATATAACTTACAGAATAAGGGGAGGGAAATAGTGAAGGAGGGATATTGAGATGAGGGAAAGTTTTATTTTTCCTCCAAAAGTGGAAGGAAGGAAAAGCCACCTGTGAGCACGGTTAAATCCAGAGGGGAAGGAATCAGGAGAAGGAGAGCGGGGTGTAGCAGACTGGAAGCGATCTTCCCAAATCTGTTCCTTGCTGCTGCCACAGTAGGAGAGCTTTAGGTAGATCTGTGGCCATCCAGCAAGAAATTACATTCCTCAAACCCCCTACTGTCTAAAGTTTCAAACAGTGATTAGATTCCTCTGACGGTACATTCTCTGCACACTTGGAAGGCAGAGCAAGTTGTCCAGCATAGACTGTCTAGGATAGCCGGGAGTCCACTCTCTCCATCAAGCACCAGGTAAGGGAGCAGGAAGGAAGGCATCTCTCTGGTGGCTCTCTTCAGATATCCAGAGAATACAGCAGGAAATTCTACAAAAATTGCATTTCTGATTATAGTGGGGAAATGGAATTCCAGAGGGGTGGAGGCTAGGCAGTTGAGCCTAAGTGACAAACACAACTTCAGACGCAGTTGGTACAATAATGAGTCACAGAGAAGTATAGTAATAGGGGTGTTTGACTTAAATGGGCAGCCTAGAGAGGCTCTGCTTTACATAGTAGAAGGCATACTTTAAGGTCAGCTGGGAAGAAGCTAACCAGATACTATTATTAGGATTCATGGCTTCTTACTAGGTTTCTAGAACTCTGCCAGTATGTAGACCTAAAGCCCCTCAACAGAAGTGGAGGCCGGGCACCTCTGAAAAAGACCCTGCAGCACGACCAGAGATGTATGCAGTGAATAGCCTGCAAAGCATTCCACAGAGTGACCTGGAGCTACTTACCCGTGGCACTGTGCAGAGGGGGAACAGAAATACCTGGAACTTCGGGAACTCATACACTGGCTCTAATTTTACAACGATACTCAGAGGCCCCAAAGACTGTGATAGTCCACCAAAGTGGGAGCTTATGGATGTCAGGAGTTAGATGAAGCCTTGGCCCAAATTCATCTAACAGTGGGTCTAGTGGGACTTCAGACCCATCCTGTGTTTATTATTCCAATTCCAGAATATATGGTGGGAATACGTACACATATACTTGGTAAGTAGTAGAGTACCCTCTAGCTCCCTGTCCTGTGGAGCGAGAGTTGTTATGAAAGGAAGAACCATCTAGAGTTCTGGAACTCTTCTCATGCCAAACCACTTACCAATGGTAAGTGGTAAGCAGTGCTCCTGGAGAGATTGCAGAAATGATCACTGCCATAAAAACCCAGAGGGAAGCGGAGGTAGTGGTTCCTGCCATAGCTGCGTGCAGTGTTTCTGTTTGACTAGAGCGAAAGCTCGAAGGGCCTTGGAGAATGACAGATTATTGCACACCTACAAAGAATGTGGTGGTAGTTGCAGCTATTGTTTTAGATACAGTGTATTTGCCAGAACGCGTTATCACCTGGCACCCGACATGCAGCTATTGAGCTGGGAAATGCATTATTTTCCATCCCAATCAGTAGGCAAAATCAGAAGCAGTTTGCATTTATATGGAAGAAACAAAGGTATACCTTTATTATATTTCATAAAACATCACATTGGTCCTTTATATCAGTTATCATACTGTTAATTCAACGTAGTGAGCAGAAAGTAGAAAACACAGGTATCAGAAGGTGGGAGGCACTCTGTGATAGTTCAGGGCTCTACCAGTTTAGTGAAATTTCAAGATGTTCATTCATCTGGGGCATAGTAGGAAGTTCCTTCTACAGAAAGAGGCAAATGGTAGTACCTGTACCAATCACCATACAGGAAGAGGCACAGTATAGGATGAAACCTTTTGGATTTTGGTATGGTGCATACAACATTTGGGCATGCTGCACCATCCCAAGCTGCCAGTTTTAGGTGGGTCCTGGAAGAAGAATGAGCTCTGCAGCCTGTCCAGGCTGGGATGCAGGCTGACACGCCACTTGGACCTCATGATGGAGCAGATCTGAATGTTGTCTCAGGCTATCAAGGAAGGCATACACAAGGTGAAGGGAAACAGCCACAACTTTTGTTATTATCAAGCAATTACTCTGAATTAACCCTAATTGCCAAATAATTCTAAATAATGATTACCGGTCATATGGTTCAGTCAGGGTATCAGCTGGTCATATGATTCAACCAAAGTCACACATGTCACTCAAATGGGATGACTTGATAGTTTCAAAAGGGATGTTTACAAAGGTTTGGGCAATGCCTATGGAAACCACTTGAAACCACTGATGGAAACCACTGATGGACCTTGTGGAGGGACGACCCCATCAACGGAATCAGCTCCATCTCATTCTCCTCCCTTTCTCTACTCTCACACTCATGCTGCCCATCAGCCAAACCCAGCTGGAAGTCAGAGGACAAGGGAGCCTGTTGGTATGGTTTGAACAGATCAGCCTCCTGAGGCACGGAACACAGCAGAGAAGGGCAGAGGATAGATTTAGAGTGACAAGTGGAAGAAATACAATCCTGCATAACAAAACAAAGTATTAAAAACAGTACTTTAGCTTAAACCAATCTTACTCCCAGTGTTTTTGTTACTGGCTAACTTTTTTATTATGAGCTGGAAATTAAATTTTTGAGACACAAATCTGCCTAAATTTGTATGATAAGTAGTATTGCTTATTTTTATTCCACACCTATGTAAATATGAATGATTTACATCTTTGACTTGCTAGTGTCCTTCTGAAACTGGCTGATATCTCCTCTTCATTGCTCCTATTT
>PVKM010014356.1:0-29137 GCA_004027735.1 Carollia perspicillata
TTTTTTTTTTCATGATAGATTAGCTTTGTTTGTTTTAGAATTTTATATAAATAGAATCATGTAGAGTCATCAGAATGAACATTTGTGTGTCAAGTTTCTTTCACTCAACCAATGTGTTAGAAATTCATCTGTGCTGTGTTCCGGGAGTTCCTTTCTGTTGTTAAGAGTACTATTTCATTAATTGTCTATATTACATGTTGTTTCTCCATTTCTCTGTTGGTGAACACCTGCACTGCCTCCAGCTTGGGGCAGCTGTGTACATTCTGTGGACTTTCTGTGGTCCTTCTGTGGACCTGTGCTTCCATTTCTCGTGGGGAAGTACCTAGGGGTAGAACTGCTGGGTCATAGAACAAACGTGTGTTTAGTTTTATAAGAAACTGCTGGACTTTTTTCCAAAGTGGTTTTATCATATTACACTCCAACAAAAATGCATGAGAGTTCTAGTTGCTCCATATCCTTGCCAACATTTGCTGCTATCAGTCTTTTGTGATTTTAGCCATTCTATGGGTGTGAAATTGTAGTGTACTATAGCTTTAATTTTCATTTCCTTGATACTAAAGTTATTGAAATTTTTATGTGCTTTAGTTTTTTGTTTTAATAGTTTTGTGTTTTATCTCTAATTACATCTATTTATGGATCTAAAGTAATTCTGATTATTATTTGAAGTAAACCTTCAAATTTATATTTTTAAATAATTTACTCAGCATAGTTTATTAAATAATCATTTTATTCCCACTGATTCATGATGCTTTCTTTTTCACAGATTAAGTTCTTACATATAATGTTGTCTTACAATATTTATTCTGTGCAATTCATTTATACATTTGTACATTTGTTCTTTGTTAGTTTCACACTATTTTATTGACACTTGCTCTTAAAAATGGTGTAATACCTGGCTGGTACTAGACCTTTCCATGTTCAACATTTTTTTTGTTGTTCATACCTAATTATCTTTTCAGTAAACGTTAGAATTATATCTGAAAAGTATCTTGTTGCTATTTTTATTGGAAGTATATTGAGCATTCAAATTAATTTGAAAAACACTGACAGCATTGCCATAGAATTTAATATTCAAATTTTATCATACATTTCTCAGTAAAGTTTTGTGATTTTAATTATAAGGATCCTTCACATTCTCATTAAAGGTGTTCCAAGGCATTTAATAGATGTTTTTAATGTCATCGTTGTTAATTTTGCTATTGTAATTTGATTTTTTTCACTGTATTTTCTAACTGGAGAGTATTTCTATATAGAATAGCGACTGGCTTGTGTCTCCTTTATATATTTAGCAGTTTTCTTGAATTCCCATATTAATTTTAATAATTTCAGTTGAATTATTCCTTTGAGTTTCTAGGAATATAATTATATCATCCACAAATAATTTAAAATCTATTTTCCCTTCTAATATTTATGCACTTTATTTTTGTATGCACTCTATTTAATTGATCAGAACTTTCATATCTAAATGAAATAAAAATTGCAATAAACTGTACTCATGTTTTGTTCCTGGTTTTAATAATATTGTTTTAGTATTTCATTCTTAAGGATGGTTTGGACTGTTTGAAATAAACACTTTTTGTTAAGAAGGAGTTTTAAATTTGTAATAATTTTTTGGTAAGGACTAACTTTTGAATTTTAATGTCTTCTCTACATCTATCGAGAATTTGATTTGAATTTTCTTTTTGAGGTTATTCTTCTGATACTCTGTTATCTGTGTTTGGATTTTCTCCTATTGTTCATAACTTAAATAGTTTTATTATTTTCTTTGTTTTGAGCTGTCTTTCAGGTTTTGACACTTGTGTTATCTCTGTAAAGTACATTAGATAATCTTTCTGTATCTTTCAATGTTTTGAAGTAATTATTGAGACATAGTAACTACCTACTCCTTGAAAGCTTTTTCCCTATAAAGTTTTTAGGCCTTGACAATTTTTTTCTGGAAGTTCTTTCTCTCTTTTCTCTCTCCAGTTTCTTCAGCTGTAACTAGTGTGTTAAAGTTTTATAATTCTAAGTTTGGTAATGTCTGTATTTCCAGAAGACTATTTCATCCCGGTTTTCAAGTTTGTAAGTTATAATTTTGCAAGTATTGTCTTATGTTTAAAATATCTTCTTATTCGGTGTTCAGTCCCTTTTCTTAACTTGTAATTTTATTGTCCATAGGGTTTTTCTTCTTTACTTTCTCTAGAACTTTGGGTATTTTGTTAATTTTTTAAAAGAAGCTCTTGATTTAATTCTATAAATTTTCTTATATTCTAATTCATTTGGTTTTGTTTTTGCTTTTATTCTTCTTTCTCTTGGTTCCTTAGGGATTCTACTGTTGTTGTTGTTGTTTTTATAAATCCTTGAGTTGAATACTTTCATTTTTCTTTTCCTTGAAACTAATGAAAACATAAACACTATAATTTCATCAAATATACTTTGATAATATTTTATAATTTTTGATGTGGTCTATTCTTATTTTAATTATCTTCTAACTGTTATGTTCTTATGCTTTAATTTTTTCACATTTTTGAACAGTTTATTTACTCTCATAATAGTTTGATTTCCTTTGAAAGCTAGAAAATAAAGATCATTCATTTATCTTTTTTATTTTATTGTTTTTCCTTATACTAAACATTGATCTTTCCCTAGTTCTTATAAAGGCCATTAAAAAAATTTATGCACACACCAAACCACTCAATAGTAATGTGCAAAGCTCCAGGAAAACTATTACTTGAATGTTTTTAAGGTGGCAGAAGATCACAATTTGGGGATATATCCTATAAACACATTTTCTTTCTTTCTTTTTGATAAAACTAGTTTTCCAGGTGGTATATTTTGAATGATTACAATCTAAATGTAATTCCCCAAACAGATAATAACTTCAGGAGAACCTCTGAGCTAAGATACTTTGAAGGATAGATTAAGAATGTTATTTTTTCTTTGACCTCTATTTCTGAATTTCATACATATTTTCCCCCAAGTGTCATTTCTTTTTTGTTTGTTTTATGGGCAACATAACACACACCAGATTATAATCCTGAGGCTTGTTTCTTGTACGTACAAGCATGGTCAAAGTTAAGGTACATTAGGGTTAGAAAGAATCAGGAAGCTAGAACATTTAGAGCCACATATGACTTGAGGCCTCAGCTACTTGTGATTTCAGTATCCACAACAGTGTATTCCCCTAATGCTTACCTACACAATCAAGCAGGCAGACACAGCAAAAATGTCTAAATGTGTAGAGAATGAAGACAAACAATTTAATCTATATATTATCAGCTTATTAATACAGTGGGACTCTTAAAGGGAGCTTTGGTAGTAAAATAATCTGATTGCATTTCACATAGCAATTAAAAAGAATAGAAATTAAAAGTCTCCTACACAATTAAAGCATCTTTTGATGCATGTAAAGCTGTTAAGAAGCCCATGTATCCTTTATTTTGTAGACGCTACCCAGACACCCGCTGCATAATGCATTTTGTAAAATACCTTTCTAAAAAGACATTGCATTTCATAATGTTTATTATTATAAATGGGGGGATTTCTAGGCTAAACACTTAAACCAAACATATACATGAGGCTACTCCACAGAAGCTTGTAATGCAATCTGATGATAGGAAATTTCACATGCACCCATTGAATAGTATCTTAGGTTTGTTATTTCAATCATGCCAAATTAAGACAACAGTTTTCTTCTGCAAAGTTACCTGAAAAGTCACTGAGATGAAATCAGGAGAGCAGATTTCTAGGTTTAGCCCTGACTCGACCTACCTGTAAGACGTGGGGAATGTTCTCTTAGGCCTTGTAAAGATCTCTGATGCCTCAGCTGTAAACAAGAGAGTTGAACAAAATGATTTCTAGGGAGTATTCCTATAAAATGAGGTTTTGCTAAATTTTGAGAACTTAAATTTTTAAAAAATTATAGCTATGAAATATCAAGCCTGATACTTATCACCAATAATGTTGATTATAGAGGGAGGGTTTTTTTTAACTGAGTCTGCATTTATAGACAAAAATGCAAGACTTCTTTTGCATGCTATATACTTTAATTTTTGTTTTTATTTCAGTTTTGCTCTGTCCTTATACTTCACATTGCTTTAATTTCTGTTATTAATAGTTTTGTTGCCTTGTGATAAAAAAGTTAAGCTTGTATGATTTCTGCTTCTTAAATATTAAAGACCTAAATGTGAAAAGCAAAAGTTTGCAACTTTTAGAAGACAATGTGGGGAAAAAAACATTTATCACCAGTAGGGAAAGATTTCTTATAGAAGTTGCAAACATACAAACAATCAAATAAGAGGCATATACTTGATTATAGAACAAGAGAAGATACTTGAAATGCATATAACCAAAAGTAGGAGGTATTTTAAGGCTGGTGACACTAAGATTTTGATTCTTCTCCCACAGGGATAATTGATTGTCCCGGTCCCACCATTTCCCTCCATTGTTGCATGATGCCTCCTTAGTTGTGTATAGAGTTTCCTCGTGTGTACAGGTTATTTCCACGCTTTTGTTCTGCTTCATTCATCTCTATGTCTATCGCCTGGGCCAATACCATCACGATCTTTTTAATACCTAAATAATAAGACGAGTCTTGCTACTTGATTCTTCCTCAAATTGTCCCTTTCACATGAATTTCAAAATCAGTTTATTAAGAATCTCCTACACACACACATACACACCCATTGGGGATTTTTAAAATTAAATTGACCTTGTCTACAGATTAGATAATTGACATGTTTATGTTATTGAGTACTCTAATCAATGAACATGGTAATTCTCTGCATTTAATTAGATCTTCTTTATACTGTTCAATAATGCTTTCATAGTTCTCTTCACAGAGGTCTTATACAAATTTATCCCAAGGTGCCACATAATTTCTGTTACTATGGTGAATGGAATTATTTTCTTTTCTATTATATTTTCTAATTAGTTACACTATTAGAAATGCTATCAGTTTTGGTAGCTAGCATCCCTGCCAAACACTTTTTAGGTCTAAGAGTTTCTCTGAAGTTTTCAAATTCCTTCTCTTGACAATCACACTTTTTTTGGAAATGAACAATTTTCTTTCTCCTTCCAACTCCTCTCTCTCCCCCCTTTCTTTTCTATTGCATCAGCTGAGACCTTCAGTAAAATGCTGAATAAAGGCTTAGAACTGGTATCCTTATGTTATTCCTGACTTGAATGGAAGTGCCTCTAAAATATGACCAGTTAGTATATTTGCTTGTAGAATTTTGACATACGGCTTTGTCAAGTAAAGAAAGTTGTTTTCTATACCTAGTTTGCAAAGGTTTTTTGAAGTGAATAAATGCTGTATTCTATCAAATGTATTTTCTGACTTATCAAGATGATCATGAAAAGTTTTTTTAAAGCTTTTTTCTTTTTAATCTGTTGACTAAACAGGGTTTCCTATCTTGAATTATACTTTCATTCTTGAAATTAAATCCTATTTGGCCACAATATTTTCTTTAAGATTTTGTATTTACATGAAAAGTGAGATAATGTATAACTTTCTTTACTTGTACTGTCTCTGGCTTTAGTATCTCAAAAAATAAGTTGAGTCATCTTCCTTTTTCTCCCCATTCTCTGGAACAGCTTGTTTGTTTGTTTGTTTTTAGACAGTGTTTATTTATTAAAGATCTGTTAAAACTGTTTGGGCTTGGCATCTCTGAAGGTGGGAGAACTTTGATTTAATAATTTCATTTCTGCAATGGCTAAGGCTTTATTCTGATTTCATCTGAATAATTGTCAGAATTTTATTTTTCTTAAAATATACATTTCTTCCAAGTTTCTATCTTTATTGACATAAAGTTTTTAATAGTTTTTAAATGTATTTTTAACATCTTCATTTTGTCTATTTCTAAACCCTTTTTATTCCTATTTTCTGCTTATATTTTTTTCTTTTCCTTAGTTACCTTTGCTCAGGGTTTGTCTATTTCTATAAATTGTTTCAAAAAACCAACTTTGGATTTTATTCTTCTTCCCTAAATAAAATTTCTTTAATTTTTCTCTCATATTTATTTTTTTCTAATTTCTAGTTTGGGTTTCTCTGTTGTTCTTTTCTTAGTTTCTTAAGTCAATCACTTTGTTTATCCATTGTCCTGTTTTTGTTCAATTTTTCATTTTGCCTTTACAGAATCTATTTTTAAGTATTCATTTGTTCTCTTGACCTCAGCTAAGGCCCCAGCACTTTTTAGATACTTATTGAACTCTGATTCCCATCCTATTTTTGTTCCAGATTTGTAGTTTTACCTTTTTAAATATAAAAAAAATAGTTACTTCTACAATCAATATTGAATTATATTTATAATATTTATAATGGTCTTTTTAGTGACAGTCTGTGATTGTTAAACTCTCTCGGTCTTGGAATATCCGAAATGGCTTTGTCAGGGTACAGTGTTCTAGATGGAAAATCATTTTCCCTCTGCACTTTGAACATAGCACTTCCTGCCTTCTAGAATCTATTGTTGTCTATGAGAAGGCTGCTATCAAGCTAATTTTCATTTCTTTGTAGATAATCCATCTTTTATTTCTGTTAACTTTTGATTATTTCTTTATCTTTAATATTCTGCAATTTTGCTGCCATGTGTCTGGATGTAGATTTATTCTTATTTAAATGCCTGGCCCTCAAATGTACTTTTGAAGTCTTCAATTCTGAATAAGTCTGAACAATGATCTCTTTAAATATGATGTGACTGTCATTTCCTCCTTTATCTTCTTTCAGAGTTCCTATTAGATGACAGTTGGTGTCTCTTCATCAAACCTCCATGTGTTTTTTTAAATATATTTTATTGATTATGTTATTACAATTGTCCCCAAATTCCCTCTGGCAGTCTCCTCCCTAGTTCATGTCCATGGGTCATGCATATAAGTTCTTCGGCTACTCCACTCCCTACACTGTTCTTAACATCCCCCTGTGTATTCTGGACCTACCAGCTTGTACTTCTTAATCCCTGCACCTTTTCCTCCATCCTCCCCATTCTCCCTCCCAACTGATAACCCTCCAAATCATCTCCATGTCTATGATTCTATTTCTGTTCTGTTTGTTTTCTTAGTTTGTTTTTTAGATTCAATTGTTGATAGTTGTGAATTTATTGACATTTTAATGTTCATAGTTTCGATCTCCTTCTTTTTCCCATATAATTCCTTTTAACATTTCATGTAATGATAGCTTGGTGATGATGAACTCCTTTGTCTTTGTCGGGGAAGCTCTTTATCTGTGCTTTGATTCTAAATGATATCTTTGCTAGATACAGTAATCTAGGTTGTAAGTCCTTGATTTCATCACTTTGAATACTTCTTGCCAATCCCTTCTAGCCTGCAAGGTTTTTTTTGAGAAAGCAGTTGACAATCTTATGGGAACTCCTTTGTAGGTAACTATCTGCTTTTCTTACTACTTTTAAGATTCTCTCTTTATCTTTAACCTTTGGCTTTTTAATTATGGTGTGTCTTGGTGTGGTTCTCTTTTCGTCCATCTTGTTTGGACTCTCTGCACTTCCTGGAATTGTATGTCTATTTCCTTCACCAAATTAGGGTAGTTTTCTTCCATTATTTTTTAAAATAAGTTTTCAATTTCTTGCTCTTTCTCTTCTCCTTCCAGCACCCCTATATTCGAACATTGGTACATTTGAAGTGTCCCAGAGGCTCCTTATCCTATCCTTATTTTTTTTTAATTCTTTTTCCTTTTCGCTATTCTGATTGAATGTTTTTTTTCTTCATTATGTTCTAAATCATAGATTTGATTCTCGGCTTCACCCACTTCACTGTTGATTTCCTGTAATTTTTTTCTCTATTTCACTTAGTGTAAACTTCATTTCTGCCTGGATCTCTTACGCTATTGAAGTAACAAATGAGTTCGTCGAGCATCCTAACAACCAGTTTGTTGGACTCTGCATCTGTTAGATTGCTTTTCTCCATTTCCTTACTTCTCTTTCTAGAGTTTTGTTCTGTTCTTTCATTTGGGCCATATTTCTTTGTCTCCTCATTTTGGCAGCCTTCCTGTATTTTTTTTCTGTGTATTAAGTAAAGCTGCTTTGAATGCCTTTCTTAGTAGCATGGCCTATTGTAGAAAAGCGCACCCATAAGTTGGATGAGATGGAGCCTTAGGTTATTGCCTGGGTGGGGCAACCCATGTGAACCATGCTGATGGAGTCTCAGATATGGTGTCACCACTCTGGCCCTGTGTGGGGAGGGCTCAGAAGAGGAACAATGGCCGCTGCCTGGCCTCTCAAGTTTTGTCTGGGAGGAAGCTATTCCCTAGCACTGGCCCTGATGCCAGACACTTCAGTTTCTCCCTGTATGCCACTGGTGCCCTTCCAGCTGCTTCCTTGGTGCTGCAGCCCAGAGGGAGTGAGTCTGCATAAGTCCTAAGTCCATTGTGGGCCCTTTAAGAGGAGACACCTGAGAATCCTGCAGTATTTCTGCTGCCCCAAATCCCACTATATTTTACAGCCAGAAGTTATAAGGACTTATCTTCTTGGCACTGGAACCCTGGGCGGGGTGGTTGGTGTGGTGCTGGGATCCCTTGCTCTTGAGGTATCTTTCCCGGTTTTTATCCACCACATGTGTGTGTGGGACCACACGTGGGTGTGGAACCACCCATTCCACCTCTCAGCTGCTCTGCCTCTCCTACCTGTCTAGTGAGTGTGGCTTCTTTAATTTCTTGGTTGTCAGACTTCCATACAGCTCAATTTTCTGATGATTCTGAATGATAGTTGTTTTGTAGTTTTGTAATTTTTGCTGTGGTTGTGCAAAGAGGCAAGCCATGTTTACCTATGCCTCCATCTTGACCAGAAGTCTCCATGTGTCTAAATACTTTCTCTCTCTGCCTGGATGCTGGGTGTGTTCTTCAGCACCCTTTTCTACCTCCCTACTGTGCTCTTCAGCTTTATCAAGTCCAGGAATTTTATCATCCAGGACATCTGAAATTTCAATGATAATTTTATTTGTGATATTTTTAGTTGTTTTTTAATTATATAAACCTGATGTTGTTTTTACCTAGTTTGTTGTATAATTTCTAAAAACTTCTGTTATCCATCTTTTTATTTTTATGTTTATTTATTTATTATTTTTTTAAAGATTTTATTTATTTATCTTTAGAGGGGAAGGGAAGGAGAAAGGGAGAGAAATATCAATGTGTGGTTGCCTCTGGTGCATCCCCTGCCGGGGGAACTGGCCTGCAGCCCAGGCACATGCTCTGACTGGGAATAGAACCGTGATCCTTTGGTTTGCAGGTCTGTGCTCAATCCACTGAGCTACACCAGCCAGGGCTCCATCTTTTTTTAAATATTTTTTTTATTGTTGTTCAAGTACAATTGTCTCCATTTTCCTCCTTCCAATGCCCCCCACACCACCCCTTCCCACCTCCCATCCTTGATCCTACCCCCATTGTGTGGGGGGGATCCAAAGACCCCACAAAGGTCTTTGCCGATGTATCCTTTATACATGTTCCTTGATGACCCTTCCCCTATTTCCCCCCATTATCCTTCTCCCCCTTCCCCTCTGTTATTGTCAGTTTGTTCTTTATTTCAATGTCTCTGGTAATATTTTGCTTGCTTGTTTGTTTTGTTGATTAGGTTCCACTTATAGGTGGGATCATACAGTATTTTTCTTTCATTGCCTGGCTTATTTCACTCAGCACAATGCTCTCCAGGTCCATCCATGCTGTGGCGAAGGGTAGGAGCTCCTTCTTTCTTTCTGCTGTGTAGTATTCCATGGTGTAAATGTACCCCAGGTCTTTGTTCCACTCATTTACTGATGAGCACTTAGGTTGCTTCCAACACTTGGCTATTGTAAATTGTGCTGCTATACACTATCTCTTTTGATACCTCAGATGTACTTACTCTAAAGTCTTAGTTATGTTGGTCTATAAATTTAGTTTCAATGTGGAATAAAATCCTGTCCTGATGACTGACTTTGTTGGCTCTCTTTCATAGCATTAGATTTCTTCATTTATTTTGGAATTTGGGTTTGCAGACTCATTTCAGATGGAAGTCATGTTTGCTCCTTGTTCTCTTTCTCTCTCTTCCTTACTCTGGGCTCACCCTGCCTGTTCTCCCACTGTTACCCCCAGCCCTCTTACTCCCTAACCCTGAACCATAGTTTCTGGTGGCATTTCAGGGTTATGGCTGCACAGTGATAATAGGGGCACAGAGGATCTGGTCACTGACCCCTTCCCCATTGGCAGGCCGTGTCTGTATCCTCCTGCGTCTTTAGGCCTGCAGATTCTAGAACTGCAGCCCAGGCACTTGGCTGGAGTAGCCTTTCAGCCTCCCTTCTGAAGCTTGAAAATCGATCCCATGCACCACCACTAATCGTACACTCCATAAGGAAAGGAACTGTATATGTTTTGGTCACCACTGTATATCCAGTGTATAAAACAGTGTCAGCACATAGTAAGATGAAAGAATGAGTGAAGGCTAACAAGTCACAAATTGAAGTTGCAAACTATACCTTTGAGGTTGAACCTGGAGCTTTGTTTACACCCAGTCTCCCTGGAGGGATATAGTTACATATTCTTAAGGGAATACAGTTCAACTATTTTCAAAGACATAGACATTGGAACAACAGAATGTTATTTAGAGTCCTCTCTTAATGAATATAAAATAAGCAATTTATAAAAAGCACATTGGTTTCTGAATGAAAGGGGGTTTCTAAAGTGTGCGAGGGACCGGAAAACAGTGTTCTCTTAGGTCAGTGAAACACCTCTCTTCCCCCACTCATAGGGTTTCTAGATTTAGCAAATAAAAGCACACAATTCCCAAGTAAATGGGAATATGAGAGGAAAACAAAGAATTGTTATTATAAGTTTATCCCAGATATTGCACAGAATCTGCCTGTATACTAAAAATTATTGTAGTTCATCTGAAATTTAAAATCCCCCAAAACCCAAAGCAACATCCTGTACTTTCTCTGGCAGCCCTACCCACCTCACTTTTTTAATCCTCACTTTGCACCACCCTCTGCAAGGAAGCTGGCCAGCCTCCACCCCAAACCCCTTACATTCTGTACTAGTGAACTTGCACTAGTGCATTTTCACTTTACACACCGTGAGGCTTATGAAAAGATGAGGTTCACCAACCAGCAGCTCTCAAACCCATTCATTGTGCCCTTGTAAAGAAAGCAGTGCGGCCTTTGGCACTGCTCCAGGGGGAGGGTTGTGTGGGCTCTCCCCCATAGCGCCCTATTTTAGTCACAGTCGTTAGCGCTGGAGAAAAAGCACCCTGGTCATGAGATTGTCCTTTTGCCATGTCACAAGAGAGTCAGGAAAACCAGTGCCTGAAAGCGAGCTCGAGAGAAAAGATCTGTCCCCTGAGCCGAGGACTCTGGAGCTTCTTTCTGGAGCCTACATTTTTTTTTTCTTTACCAGCCAAAATCCCTGACATCCGCCCTGCATGGGAGATAAGCAGCGTTTTTTGCTTTTTTAACCTAAAAAAGAAACAGTGATTTCAGACTAAATCAGGCATTGCCACAAGACCCAAACTTAAGAGAAGTGGGAGGCAGCGCCAACTTCACTGAGGTCGTGGTGCAAACACACATGGATGCAGTTTCTCCTCGTTCCCACCTGCCCTTCACAAACCACGGCTGCACTTCACAAACCAGGAAACAGAGGCCCAGAGAAGCCAGGCCCCTTGCTTGGAGCCACACAGCTAGTGACAGAGCTTAGATTCCAACTCAGGTCTTCGGGGACACAGACTGGCCAGCCCTAGCACCGCTCTTTCTCTCTTTTCATGGAGTTTCTGTTACCTTCTGACCCCAGAGCCTGACTGGAGGTGGGGGGAGACCCACATGGGCAGCTCCCCCCTTTTCTCCCCCTCCCGACGCTCCCTGCTCCACCAAGCTGGCAGAACCTTACTTGGGGTGGGAGAGGTCAACGGAAGGGAATACTCCTCTTGGACCACGGTACCTTGTTCCCCTGCACTGCTGAGGGTGCAGAGCTCCTGGTGCAGAGGTAACTCCAGGGGAGCCTCCTGGGATGGAGCACGGTGCCCAGCACACAGTAAGCCTTCAGCGAGTATTTAGTGAATAAAAGAACGAATGAACAAAAAAGACTATGCCCGTATGTTGGCCATTTTGAATGATAGTCCCACCCAGAATAACCTTGGAGAAAGTGCCAAAGAACTTAATTTGGTTGGAGTTTCAAATGTCCCCTGTGGAGTCGTTGTCCCCTCTCCTCATGCCTGCAGGCACTGCTCTCTGCGTGTGAGAAGTGCACGGTGTACAGGAAACCGAACACGTGGACGGCCGCCCTGGCAACATGTGCCAGTCACCTCAGACTTTTGTGGGAAGAGGGATAATAATACTGAGCAATTATTGGTGTTAAGCCTTAAAAAATGGCTTTTTGTTCCTGTCCGTGCGACAGCCTCAGGAATCCCAAAGATAGTCGATAAAGCGCTGACTCTGATTTCACCCAAGTCACTGAGGTGTCCTGGAGAAAGCACAGAGAGTGCCTTCTCTGGGCGGCCCTCCACTGGGCAGAGAGCCCTCGGGGTGCAGGAGCACCATCTAGAACTTTCTGTCTCTAATGAATCAACCTTTTCACTGACTCTGACATGAAGTTTGCTTTTTAAATTTTTTCTCATAAGGCAGGGCAGATGAGTTGAGGGAAGGAGAGAAAAAGCGGTTTATGTCTGGTAAATAGATAACCATTGGGAAGTTAAAAACAGTGAAAGCTAAAAATTGAGCCAAGTTATGTATTTTAAAGATTGTGTTTGACAGGATCTTATAATGCTCAAATCACCCATAATTGGTGTTCAGTAAACATGGGGGATAAGTGCATTAATCAAGAAAGAATATTTGTAACTACGAGCCTGGGAACTAAAATATTTGTTTATCACATTGTTTCTATAGGAAAATATGTGTTGCATTCCAAACAACTGACTTGCAACGGACTTTTGCAGAAGTTGGGGTTCTGCTGCTGGGGTGGGTTACGTGAGGCAGACCACAGCCTCCAACCCAGGACTCTCATGACCAACCCACACATCGAGGAGCCCACAGCCTGGGTGCAGGGAAGCAGTCACGTGCCAAGAAACAAAGTCTTATTAACAAAGGAATACTCTGGAATGTGAGCTCACAACAGAGGGCAGAAAATGGTACATAAGATCCAGCCCTTCTGTCTTCGAGTTAGGAACGCCTTCAGTCAAAACAGAGCGCTAAACAGCCACTCATTCACTTATTCAGAAAAATACACATATACTTCCATGCTCTCTCCCCACAAGCCTTGAAAATAACACCGAAGGGATGTTTTAAAAATATACTAACTTATAAGACCACAAAGGACAGGAAGATAATGTGGAAGATGGGAAGTGGAGGTGGGAAGAGACACATGTAATTAATTCAGCAAAGCAGAAGGAGTCCAGATGAGGTGCCTGCCGGGGGTGTGGGAGTCTCTACACACCTCTTTAAGGCTCAGCATTTGGGGATACCGGTCACTTGGGAGGTGAGGGTGAGGGGTGAGGCTGAAACCAGAGAAACCACTTATAAATCTGAAGCAAGAGGGGTGACCCTTAAGTAGCGTTTCTTACTTCCTGTAGCCAGGTAACTCCCCACCCACCTTGAGAAACTTCTTTTAAGGAGAAATTGAAACCGGAGGAGAGGCTCAGGACATGAAGATTCCAGGCAGGGTGTGGACTTGGCTGGAAACCAGGGGATTAAGTGAAACTGCACGTTCTGAACTTGGGGACGCTCACACACTTTCCACTCTGCTCACAGCCCCCAATCAGGCATGTTACCACTAGCCCCAGACAGAGCGATGTTAGAGGAGGACTTAGGGCCCTGACTGGTGAGGCTCAGTGGGCTGGGTATTGTCCCACAAACAGAAAGTTTGCTGGTTCAATTACAGTTGGGGCACGTGCCTGGGTTGCAGGCCAGATCCCAGGTTGGGGGCATGTAAGAGGCAACCTGTCGATGTTTCTCTTGCACATAGAGCTTTCTCCCTCCCTTCCCTTCTCTCTGAAAATAAATAGATAAAATATTAAAAAAAAAGACTTGGGGCTGCTAACCTTGAGGTCCTCCAATGAGGAGTCACATCACATCACCCAGCGGCACCACCACCAGGAGGCGAGGCTCACCCCACACAGAGCCCCGCCCTGCCTGCCTCAGTGCCTGGCTCTCAGCTATGAGCCCGGGTCAGCAGCAGTTATCTGCGTGGTGGGACAAGAGGGACGGTGACTCTCTCCCTCCCTCCTCTTTTTAAGATTTTATTTATTTGTTGTTAGAGGGTGGGGAGGGGAGGGAGAAAGAGAGGGAGAGAAACAGCGATATGAGAGAGAAACACGAATCTCTCGCAGGCGCCCCGGCTGGGACGAAACCAGCAATCCCTTGCTTTGCAATGCAACACCTGACCAACTGAGCCACATTGGTCAGGACGACAGTTACTCTCTTCTTAAGTTTAATTTTAACTTGTGTCCAAGTAACACATGTACGAGGTTTAAAAAGCCCGACAATACTGCAAGGATTCATATGGGAAAAACAAGTCTCCCAGCTCATGCAACGCCATTCCTGACTTCCACTCCCTGAAGGCAACTATTTTCTATTCTTTTAGTGGTTTCTTCTCTGCATTTATACACAATGGGCTTATACCGCTAACTCTGATTTTTCCATTTTGGACATTATCTACTGACTTCTAATTTAGGATGTTTTGGATTCTTCTCTCTCCCTCTACCACCTGGATCTTCAAATGCTCAAAATGATCCTACATTTTAGTTGTCTTCATATTTGGGCAATACTTTTCTTTTCAAAAATATAGATGATACAAGGACATGACATTTTTTCATGACTAGGTAGACATTTCTATTTTTTAAAGAAAAGTATTGTCCCAATGAAGCCAACTAAAACAGAGTGTCATTTTGAGCACAAGAGAGAACCCATGTGACTGGTTTTGCTAGGCATGTTCTCCTTTAAGTGGCAGAGGGGTGGTGACTTGGACTTGGCACAGAAGGAAATATGATCCCAGCATGCCCCTGGGCAGCATAGTAATCCAGATTTACATAGTCAATAGGCCAACCCTGTCTACCAGCTTTCCACTCTTGAAATCCACCTACCCATAAGGCAAGGAAGACTTGACTATGGTGACAGAGCTGATTGTCCATGTTTCCACTTTCGATGTAAAGTAAAGACACAAATAGCAGATAACGAGAAGTGGGGGGAGAGATGCAAAGACGGGAACTGTGCTAATAACCTTATCTGACATAGTGGGGAGCTCAAAGGCACTGCGCCGATGGAAAAAGAAATGGAGGGTTAAATATGTCATGTACTTGTACAGAGGGAACAGTAAAAGAAACAAATTATAAATCGGAAAGTTGGGGGCAGGGAATCAGGAAGCTAAATCCTCACATTCATGGAAGGTGAGTCAATAGACTATGTGGGATTGTCTAATCGTTTTTAAAAATAGGAAATTGCTTTTTAAACATTCTGAATAATTTTCCAAAAAGGCAAAAAGAAAATAGTGATCTCTGGCGAGCGGCAGGAGTGTGGTGTGAGTACTTAGGTTTCTCTGTGTATAAACCCCCATACTTTTGAATTCTTTAAAACCTCGTGCACGCAATACTTCAATTTCAAAACTGAGCAGGGGAGTGCATTTTAAAAAGCACCCATGTTTAAAAGTTGAGTTCAGAGCACAGGCAGGTGCCAGGACCCCAGACACTCATTCTGCAATGGCACGCTCTATTGTTATTCCCTCAAACATGCACATTTCCCAGGCCCTTCTTTAAATGGTAACATAAGCTTAACGGGTCTCCTGTTGAGAGATTTATGGAGTTAGCATTGGATGTGGGCAACATTAAGAGCAGGATAACGTATTTTCATTGCCCTTACTGTTGGCTACAAGGCAAGTGCACCCGCCACTTAGATAATAATGAGAGACTGCCTGGAAGTAAGAAATGCTTCTTTATGGCAGACCTGGTTTCATGTACCAAGTTCTATTTATTGTCTGAATCCGTTTTTTTTTTTTCCGGAAGGAAGTCTCTCTTATTTGCCCTGGCCCCGTCCACATGGCAAAGCTGGGTTTAAAGGAAGACGAGGGGTTCGAGGTGTAACAAGTAGCTTTGGACCCTGTCGCCAGGTGTCCTAGGTTGTGCAGTGAATGGCACCTTTCTCTTCATCTTCCCGACTCTCAGCCAAATTTCCTAGTCAAAGGGAAAGGGGCAGTGTCCTCTTTGCCAAGAAAGTTGCCCTTAGTAGGCTGTCAAGTTGCTGAAAGAATGAAATTCACAGCAAGACGTAGGCGAGCACCCACAAGTTGACCCCAGCTAGCTTTATCAGCTTCTTCTCCCCTTCTGTGTCCCCATTCTGGGGACATGCACCTACCCTCTGTTTCTGGAGGGGGACATGCTCCTTTGTGCTCCCATGCCTTTGCATATCCTGAGTCCTCTGCCTGGAATGCCTTCCCCCGCCTTTTCATGGGGATATCTTCAAGACTCATCTTCTTTAAAGGAGCCTCCCCCAGGGCAAGCTTCCCAGGCTCCAGGGGCAGGGAGGACGTCTCCCAGGGGTTCCCAGCAGCCTACACCATCCAGTTCCTCAACAGAGGTTCTTTACCTATATTCGAAAATTGCCACTAGGCCTCTTTTGGAAGGCAAACACTGAAATGATATCTTAATTTATATCAGTGGGAAAAATATAATCCAGAAGCTCATCAGGCTGATCGAGAAAGGCATTAGGTGTTCCAGCAAGTGCAGAGGTCAGGAAATACTGTCGCCGAGGGAGGCAGTTTTGAGAAAACAGCACCCTTTAGACGCCGACGGCCTACACATTAGCCGTGGAGAATGCGGATGCTCTCCACAGCCCCGCTCCCCGTCCACGACAGGCACCTTTCCAGGCAGCTGGACTGTCATGTTGGTAGACAGATTTGCTCTGCATTCATTTGCCCTTGATAGTCAGGCATTTTGTAGGCATTTAAACACTTTTTAATTCTGGAAAATTTCAAACATGCACACACAAATCTTCATGTACCCATAACCCAGCTTTAACAATGATCAATGTTTTGTCTGTCCTTCCACACAACTTTTTATGGGGGAGGGAAAGGGAGGAGTATATTTTACAGCAACTCACAGGCATCTCAGAGGCTATACAAGGAGAGTACCCCCAAAAAACCAGAATTATCTTCTGGAAGGTGGATCCCTTGTAGTCCAGGCTTATTCTACCACATGAGCGTTCAAGGAACCCATCTGTATCAATGTACCAGCTGGCATTGTTGTGAGAGGCTGCATTCCACTTCAGTGAATTATTTCTGAAGACTCTTTCAAAGCATTTTCCCATTTCATGATGAGTGATGCACAAGCTTACCTGGATAAACCTCTCTGAATGTTCAGCAGTTTTTGACCAAAAATGGCACAACTCCCGTGCCCCACCCTCCCTAATCACCCCATCGTGCCCCAAGCAACTTTTTTGTTTGTTTCCTTGGATAAAACAAGTCCTCAAAGGGCAAGTTGGATGTGGAAAAGCAAAACACAGCAGAAGCCCTAAAAGGCATCAAAATGGACACGTTCGAAAACTGTTTTGAGCAGTGGAGAAAAGTCTTGATTAGTGTATTGTATCAAATGGAGAGGACTTTGCAGGCGACTGAAGTTTAAACGTGTAAGAATAAATGCATAATTTTTTATAAATAAATTTCGGTGTTTTGGGGGTTCCCCCTTGTATATCTCTCGAATGGATAAGCGTTTCTTTAACATTGTGCTGCAGTATACATACCATAAAATTGACCACATTATTCATTTTAAGTGTACAGTTCAGTGGCATTAAGTACATTCACATGGCTGTGCAACCATCGCCAGCATCCGTCCATCTCCAGAACATCATCCTCACCTAAAACCGCAGCTCTGCACCCACTAACAGCAACTCCTGCTCTCCCTTCGCCTCAGCCCTGGTAACCACTGTTCTACTTTGCGTCGGTAGCATTACCTATTCTAGATGCCTCATACGAGTGGAATTGTATGATGCTTGTCCTTTTGTGCCTGCCTTATTCAGCCTAATGTTTTCAAAGTTCATCTGCACGGTAGCATGTCTCAGAATTCCATTTCTTTTTGAGAAGGATAAAGACTTAAGATAATTTTCACGACAAACAAAATTAACAGTAATTTCACAACATCATGTAATTAGCCAGTCTTCATCTGTGTTTCCAAAATTACCTCTCTAAATGTCATTGTACGGTTAGTTTGACTGAATCAGGAGCCAAACAAGGTCTGCGTGTTGCATTTGGTTGATGTCTGTTAAGTCTCCTTTAATTTATGATAATTCCTTCTCCTTTGTTTTTTCATGCTATTTGTTTGTTGGGAAAAAAAGAAATCACTCGTCCCATAGAATTTCCCCCATTCTGGATTGGGCTGATCGTGTCCTCAGAGTGCTACTTCACCATTTCCACTAGGCCCTAAATTCACTCAAAACTAATGGGCAGATCTAGGGGCTTTCTAAAAATCAATTCCCTTGGTGAGTGGGGTGCCCCCTATTACAGCACTGCAAGTGGCTCGCAGAGTCTGGGGGCCCCACTTCCAGAGATCTTCAGATGGGCCAGTGGGTTCCAGCCTGATCTCCCCATTGATAGTGCGGCATTTTATAGTAAGTGCTCTTGAGTCTTCATGAGTGATCTTAAGCACGTGTCTGTCTCTCTGTGTATATATTCGTATCAGTCACCACGCTCAGTCTTAGAACTGTCCTCTAGTTGTCCTGTAGATCCTCCCAGTTCCCACTGTCCCTGCTCAATCTGTGGTGCTGAACAGCCGCTCCCAGGATTCTGAAGCTCTCAGGTCTCACCTAGGAGGGCTCCCTACTTCCAGCTAGTCTTTGAGTTGCCTACAAATAAATGGGTACCCACTCAGAGCCACAGAGATCTCCCTGAGAGGAATCCTCACCCGCCTGCCTCAATGGCATGCTCTGATGGCCAGGCTCTCACAGAGAGTGCGTCTTCCTCCTGTCTAGTGTCGCCCTCTTCCTGGAGCCGAATTCCATTTCCTTTACTTTTGGGGTGGGTGGGGGCTGAGCAGCAGCTAGCCAGCAGACCCTGCAGATGGGCCTGGAGAAATGACTCACGAGGCTAAGACACTTCCCAGGGAGCCCACTTGCTTCATGAACCTAACGAGCGATCGGAAAGGACTAGAATATGTTTCACTATGGCTTCCCAAGCTGGGTTTGTTATTTTTCTTTCACAATTAAATACAGATAAGTTATTCTTTTAAAGTAAATATTCAGAGAATATGAACAAAAAAAAACCCCACAAAATCTGACAACTTTCCAAAGTTCAGAGTTGAAATCGTGCCTTTTTTGTAGCCTTTAAATATTAGCAGAGGCCAACAAGTGACAAACTTAGAAAGTCAGGCCACGTCTTACACATTCAGCCGCACTTGGGAACAAGGGCGGAGGAACAAGTGGGGAGAAGGCAGAAGAGATGTGACAGGAGGGAGGGGAGCTTGGGTCCGTGAGAGGAAGCTGCACGAGCCAGAATGCTACGCTCTAGATCAGCTATCCACTAGAATAAAATATGAGCCAGAGATCTGAGTACATACCTAATTTTCTAGTAATCGCGTTAACAGAAATAAACATAAACAAGTGACATTCACTTTAATAATGTAGTATATTTAACCCAAGATATTCAAAGTATCACTTCAACGTGTAATTCATATAAAATTAATGTGTTACTTTACCTTCCTTTTTTTTTTGTATTCAGTCTTCCGAGTCTGGTGTGTACTTTGCACTTGCAGCCCGTGCCAACGTGGATTAGCCACCGTTAGGTGCATGGCAGCCACAGCGGGCAGCTATCACACCGGAGAGCATCGCTCTAGGTCTCGACAAAGCTGCTCGGCCTCTTCCCAGCTTCTAGTCAGTGACGTGGAGGTAATCCTCCCCGCCCTGATCCCATTTCAAGGTTGTGTGGGGTGCAGAGGAGCTAGTGTGTGTGAATGTGCTTTGTCCTCACAGGCCCCCACCTCGGGAGAAAGAAGAGAGTATTGCCCTCACCCGTGAGCAGAATTAGCCTATTGATCTACTGCCCAGTCACCTGGACTTAGCATGTTCCAAACTGAATGGAAGGGTGGCGGGGGCTCACGGTCATCTACATTTTACAGAGCAGTTAAATTTCACAGCGAAAATCACAGTAGTGGAGGTGAGGTGGTCCACTGTGGTTCTGCAGTCTATTATGACAATGATTTTATTTATTTAAAAGAATGGAAGGGTGTTTTTAATACCACCCCAAGCACTAGGGATAGTAAGATGAGCAAACAGTCTGCTGGTTGTCAAGCCCTCACAGAACATCGGGGGAACACATAGAGAAACAGATGTGGTTCCCTTTGGACTCTTGCTTGCTTGCAAGTGGCAGAAAACCCAGTTCAGAACGGTGTGAGCAAAAAGGGGGACTGACCGCCTCGCATAACTGAAAACCGCACAGTAAATGCGCCTCTGCTCCATGTGGCAGCCCCAGCAGCCTCTGCCTCACAGCCCCACATGTTCAAGGCCCGCCGAGAAGCAGAGAGAGCTGGTCTCCAGCAGCCACAGGCAGATGCTCCCCGCAGTTGGGTGGCTCTGACTGGGTCCAGAGCCCATTCCTGGACTAATCACCATGGCTCATGGCATGGGTTTGCTCCGACTGGGCCAGGGCCAGGAAGACGAGGGGAATGGCTTTCCCAGAGGAAAATGGGAAACATTACCTGAATCGGGGTGCATAGATGCTGAACAGCCAAGAAACAATATCCACTAAGAATTATGGGAACACAGAAAAGGTGTGACCAGGGCTGGATTCATGAATGTGCGACCTGTGCAGTCTCGCTCTGAAAAGGTCCCACACCTGGTTTAATCCTCCGCTGTCACCAGCTTGAAATTCTTAATTGTCGCACAAGAGGATCCACACTTTCATTTAAAGTACAAACTACATAGCTAATCCCGGGTGTGACTAACATTACATTATATACTTGAAGAAGTGACTGCAGAACCGAATTTTGAAAGAGAAAATAGAAGTTTTCCAACTGGAGAGGGCTGGGTGGGGGTGGGGGAGAGGAGGAGGAAATTCCAGGCAGAGGGACCAGTGTCGACCCAACAGCCGGGTGACAGAGCTGCTAGAGACACTGAAACCACTAGCGCCTCAAGCGGCTGGAGTTTGAAGTGCCAGGGGGGCGTTGCCCCAGCTGAGTGGGAAAGACAGGGACTTGAGAAGGACCTGTTGTGTCACGCCAGGAGGCTGGCACTCAATAAGTACGTTTTGAATGAATTAATAAATCAAAGTCAAGTGAGTCACAGCACTAGAAGGGATTACTTATTTTTAAACTTATATTATTCCAAATGACGATTACAAAATAAACGCCCCGTTCTCCACCTCACTTTTCCACAGAAGACTGAGGCTGACTTTTCACTGCGCAGTATTAACGTCCACTGATCTTTATCATCTTTGCATGTAGCAAAGTTAACATTCCACCTCCGTGACTTCACCATCCACATATTTATGAATCAGAGCGATGTTTCTAAGAACCTGTTTTCTGATTGTTTACTTTATAGCAATAATAGTGTGCTCTAATTACAAAGATGACGTCCTAAAACCGAAATAGAACAAGCCTCAATTGTGTGGGAGTTCATTGCTTTGGTGATAAAAGAGAAACACAGACGGTGACTCAGGTGGAACGTCGTTTCGTTTTCATTTTGTGTTTTCTTTGGTCCAACATGTCAGGATATGTCACAGAGCCAATGCAGAACCGTGCTGAGGAATTTGAAAGTTAAAATTAAGGCTCTGCATGTCAGAAGGAAAGTACACAGTCCCTATTCACCAGGCCTCTCCCTTTCCAAGGCCAACATGAAAGAGAAAAAAAATTGGTGGCTTTCCTTCATCATGTGAATGATGATGAGCTGGAAACGGTCCATATTTGGCACCCAAATTCTTTAAAGGAATGCTGAAGACGTAATACTGGTTCTTCTGAATTGAGCGTCTCTTTGGGTTTCCATCACAGCCTTATTTCAATTTAAATTAAACAGAAGAGGAGAAATTTGTGTTTGGGTATCTGCTAAGCACCGGGTGTGGAGCCTGTGTCTGCCTTGCTCATTCTTGTGCTCCCAGCATCTTGAACAATGCCTGGCATGCAGTAGGCGCTCAATAAATCATTTGATGAAAAAGTAAATGAATGTATTCCTCAGGGCAGTCGCGCGTGGCTGTGGTAACTTTTCAGATCAGGAAACAGAGACTAAGACTCTGTGCTGACATCCAAGGAAAGCGACAGTACACCCTTCTAAGCATGTCCCAGGCAGACAGAGATGACATGGGGCCACCTCCGTGACTAGCTTTTATATGACCAGGTACCTGCGTCTTCCGTGGAACCCTTGTTCCATGGGAAATGATGACGAGAGAAAGAGGGCGCTGAAATTGTAACAACGCCGCCACGACCACCCTCTTCACCATCATCATTGAGCATAGACAGAGCTGAAAACCATAGAACTGAAGAACCGCAAGGACTTTCAAAATTTACGATACGGAGGTGCTTCCGTGTGTGGGTAATTTGTTCCATTCTGGACTAAGTTACACACACACACACGCACACACACGCGTGCGCCCCCCCACCCCAGCTTATCAGCCCTGCAAGAAGGAAAGTGAACCCAAGGCTCATGTCCTTTCCACTTACCCAGTGTTCTCAACTCCAGACGAACCCACTTGGGCTTTCTTTCTGTTTCGGTGATGTCAGTCAAGGCGAGGTGTAGCAGGACGGAAGTTCTCTGAGTTCAGTGGAGATGGATCAGCCATCCCATTTCCCACCTGAGAAACTATTTTATTCCTTCCTGTATCCCGTCTCAGTTCTGGGCTCACGGCGGGCATTCCGTAGTGCCTGACACAGCTAAGCCAGGATTTGATTGGGATGGAGTCTCAGTCCTTAGGATCCCTCGGTGGCAGGACCAGAAAAAGTAGGCAACTGTCCCCTTTCAAAGGCATCGGATAATATTAGTCCTAACTCCACTCTAATATAAAGTTCACATTTTCATCTGTTAAGAATTAACCCGCCTCCATTAAAGGAAATTCAAAAATATAAATAGAGGAGGAAAATCACCCACCCATATTTCCACCATGCAGACCGAAACCCTTTGAATATTTTATGGCAATTTTTTCTCTTTTGTGTTTGTTTATTGTTTTTATTGAGTTATGATTGTTCTACATTTACAATTCACGTCTCTTGCTTTTTAAAGTTATCCCCACAGCATTCCCTAAGTCCTAAATTCTCTGTAGACATCTTAACAGTGGCATGGCATGGAAAAAACAGACTCTAGTTTCCTTGGTCAGTTCTCAGGATGCCGGGCTGAGGATCCTTGACGTCTCCCATTCCTTGGTGGCTACTCCAGCCGTCATCGACCACTTTATCAGCAAGCTACCTGAGATCAAGGTTACTATTTCTTATTAAGACTAACTTTTGTAAAGAACAGTTTTAGGTTCCCAGCAAAATGGAGAGGAAGATACAATATGTAGCCTTTTCAGATTGGCTTCTTTCCCGTAGTGATATGCATTTAAGTATCCTCCATGTCTTTTCATGGCTACACAGCTCATTTCTTTTTAGCGCTGCATAGTAGTCCATTGCCTGAATGCACCACCGTTAATCTACCCATTCATCTACTGAAGGACACCTTGAGTACTTCCTGCTATAAATATACGTCTGCAGGTTTTTGTGCGGACATGTTTTTAATTCCTTTGCGTAAATACCAAGGGGCGTGCTTTGCTGGATTGTATGGCAACAGTGTGCTTAGTTTTTAAAGAAACCGCCAAACTGTCTTTCCAGAGCGGCCGCACCATTTTGCATTCCCAGCAGCAATGCACGAGGGCTCCTGTCACTCCACGTCCTCGCCGGCATTGGGTGGCGTCAGTGTTCTGGGCTCTGGCCGTTCTAACAGGTGCGTAGCGGTGCCTTACTGATGTTCTGATTTGTATTTCTGTGATGCCATATGATGCGGAGCACCTTTTCATGGGCTTATATGCCATGTGTATATCTGCTGTGGCAAGATGTCTGTTGATGGTTTTGGACCGTACGTTTAAATCGAGTTGTTTTCTTATTGTTGAGTTAGGGTCGATACGGCTGTCAAAAACCCGAGGGAAACCGCAGGTGAGAGCCGTGCACCAGCGGGGACAGATTGATGTGGCACTTGGTTATTAACAGTAAGTTTCCAATGATCTAGAACAGACTACACTGAGTCCTAGGGACCAGCCTGGCTATACCCTTCCTCCTTCTCCCTCTGAGCCTTTCTGTTACTTTGATGTCACCAGCACGCTGATGCCCAGGGGCCACTCTCTTCTTTGACATCCCACGGCTAAGCTCTGTGTTTGTCCCCACATAAACCCATTAGCCTCTTCCAGCCCCCACTCCCTATCATATCAATTAGCCCCCGCCCCACTCTGCTCCCAACTCTGCCCTATAACAGCTTGAGGCAGAGGACCCCTACTCGCTCCAGCTGTCCTGACACCAAGCTCCCGCCAAAATTTAGAGGTAGCCGCCTGGAACTTCCCCCAAATCATCCCTCCCTGTTCACCTGGTCACCCACTCACTCCCCAGGACCAGCAGCACTGCCTCCCTCCCAGGGTCTATCAGGCACTTGCCTAGGGCACTGGTAAAGTAGGCACAACACCCCCACCCCTCAAAAAATGAGAGAAGCTCAGCTGTAATGATGGAATCTTGAGTTTTGCAATGACAAAATCTAGAAAAAAAGTTATTTTACTTTTCATGCATCAGAGCGTTGTTTTATGGGTAATTTTTATTTGGGTTGAATGACATATGAGATTGGACCACCACCTTCTCAGTTCATCTGGCCTTCGATCGCCTCCCTGGACCAGTGTTGCAGCTTCCCGATGCCTCTGCCAACATCTTCCTCTCCCAGGCAGCCCACCCTCAGCCCTGCACCGGCAACCTCCCTAAACGGCATCCATGTGTCCATCCGCTGGCCAAAGACCTTGTGATCCACCTCTTCACTTTGTGCCTGGGACACAATCCGAACTGATTATTCCAACCTTTAAGGCCTATGGTAGTCTGTTCCCTATCCCCTCTCCACCCTCCCAGCAGCCACCATTTACTCCCTAACTTCCCCTCCCCTCCACAGGTACTCCTGCTCAGCAGCTGCCTCACCATTCCTCAAATCTGCTACCGGTTTTCACAATTCTCGATTTTCCTCATTGCCTGCACATTTACTGTGGACCTAGCATATACCTGGAATGGTGCAAGGAGCTGGGAATAAGCATAGAGAATAACAGGGCACAGCCCCTCTCTTCCTGGCACCCACAGCCGCTGCATTTGCCTCTCTCTGTGCCTGGAATGCCTTCCCTCCTCTCCTTTCCAGAAAATGCTCAGCTTTCAACCTCCAGCTCAGAAGTCACTTTGTCCATCAGCCTTTGCCAGCTCTCCTGGGCAGAGCCTTCCTGCCCCACTTTAGCTTTAATTATATAAGCCTGTAACTATCTGTTGTCTAAGTCAGTCTCCCCATGAGCTGTGGGCACCTGCAGGGCAGGGAAGCATCACTGGGTACCTGCAGCCCTTGACATGGTACCTAGCTCATAGTAGGTGCTCATTAAATGTTTGCTGAATACATATATGGTTATTGAACACCTGCTATGTGCTAGATAGTGTTTCATGCATGTTTCTTTTCCACCTAAAGCCCTCAAGGGCAAGGGGTGTTCTCAGATTGCCCTTGTAATGCCCCAGATGGCTAAATGTGCTGCTGAGATCAGGATCTGGTGATAGGAACAGTATGAAGAATTGACTGACAGGTATAAACTCACAGTGACTCACTCCACCCTCAGCCACTCTAGTTTCAAGTACGAGCTCATCATCAGATGATTTCAGTTCATCATATTTTGGGAAACAGTACAAACATCCAAAAAGCCCTACTCAGTTTACTCAGTCAATAGCAGGGCTTATGTTTGTGGTTAAAGCAAATTCTGGAATAATTGCAAATTTGGCAGATGGGAGAGCATTGCAGAGGGCACAGGAATCTGGAATTTTTCAAGTGGGAATGTTCTGGGACTTCAGGAGTATGAATTATCTAGTAAGGTCAACTCTAGAAGGTTCTGTGCATTCAACCAGACCTTGGGAAAACAGGGGTTCCCATTTTCAAAAGGGATTGGGGGGGGCAAGGCTAAAAAGAAAGAAGCACATATAAAGCTCTCTAGGCTCTGGGGGACAGTACAACTTAAAAGAAGTTTTGAAGTAAGTCAGACCTGGGTTTCTGTCAAGTGACTATGAGCAATTTTCTTAGCCTTTCTGAGCTTTGGTTTCCTCACCTGTAAACCTGATATAATAATACCTACCTCATAGGGTTATTACAAGGACAAAATAAGATATTGGGTACTTTTAAAAGTGTTTACCGTGGTTTCCGGCATGTAGTATGTGCTCAGTAAATAGTAATTACTAAATATGACCTGGCTTCACAGTGATTTTTTAAAATTTGTTTTAAAAATCAGTCTGTAAGTCAGCCTGATGGGGTCCAGGCATTTCTGATGCACGAGGGTTCTTTACGACCTGCTAGTGACAAGGGTAAGGCATGAGGAAAGAGAATGGTAATGTTTATTGACTGCCTCCTGGGTGGAACTTGAGGGTGCATTCTTTAATCCTCAGTATCACTTTGTAAGATAGATACTTTCAATTGACAGGAGAAACTGAGGTCTCAGCACTCAGCCAAAGCCAAATCGGAGCTGGCAGTCTGGGGATTTGAACTCAGTTGCATCTGAGTGCAGGTCCAAGGTTCTTTCCGCCATCCCTGGTTCCTGCCCCTCCACCACTCACCTTTTCAGCTCCAGTGACACTATATGCGTGGCCAGACACCAGCCCCTGGAATGCTGTCAGTCACTCTTCCTGTCACCTATTCTTCACCTTGGCCCCAACCTTGCCAAATGCAGCATCTCCTAGGGCAGATGGCAAAAAGGGGGCTCAAAAGTTTGGCGGCTAAAGTTCCTCTCAGCGTAAGAATTTATGATTCTGAGACCACAGATAGCCACTCTTCCTCTCTGAGCTCACTATCCCCACCCAACAAATGAGGACACTGAACCACGTCGAAGCATCTCAGATTTTCCCATGAGCACTTGCTGAGAGGCAACAGGTGTTGTGGTTGAGACCCAGACTCGGGGACCAGACTACCTGGGCTTGGTTACTGCTCTGCCACTGGCTAGCTGTGTACTTCTGGGAATGATTTACCTTCTGTGTGCCTCAGCTTCCTCGCCAGAAAACGGAGAAGTTCACAGTACTCACCTTGTGGCGTTGTCATGAGGATTAAGGCATTAACTAGGTGCGAAGGGCATAGCCCACTGCCTGGACACAGGAAGTGCCACACTTCGAGGCAGAAGACGGGCAACCGTTCTCCCCAGGAGCATAAATTTTGGTAGCCCATCACAAGCACAACATGTATTTGATATCTTTTCCCTTTCCTTAAAAATTCTGGTGCGACATACCCATATTTGTGTACTATAAAGCAATATTTAAAGCACTACCTACCTAAGACCGACACTCCAGCAAGATTCCCGTCTACCTCCTGGTACACGTTGGTGTACCCTGTGCACGCTAACATGCAGTTTGATGGAGGTCGATAACTTCCAGGACCCTTTCGGCTCTGGTGTCACGAGTAGGTCAGAGCATCAGCACCACCAGGGGTCAGGAACCTGCTCTAGTGACTGCCTATCCGGTATCCCCCACACACCCCATGCCCCCTGAGCTGGCACACAATTCCTGAGCTGAGGTGCCCCCTAAGCTCCGGTAGGCCTGTTGCTGGAAGGCACGGGCTGCTTTGTGCCCCTCTGCTGCCTTGGTGCTGCCCACCGTGCCCCGCCTGGATCTTCTCTTCTAAGGTGGAGGAAGAGAAAACAAGGGGGCAGGGAGTACAGAGGGGAAGGGTTAAAGGTGATGCTTTATGGAGGGAAAGTGCCTGCAGGATATTTTTGTTTGGATAGTGGGCGCAGGTAGTCACAATCATTAGGGCTGTCCATCTTCCATCATGCCCTGCATAGAGCCCTCGAAGGCAGATACCAAGACCCGCTCTCTAGACCCTTCTAAGCAACAAGGTGACAAAGTTTGATGCCCCCTCCTCCGAAATAAAGATTTAAATTTATATAACGCTCTAGCAAAATATTGGCAACATCTAAATGCTAAAAGTAGGGGAATGACTGAGTAAATCATACCCCCTCCACTGGCCATTTAAAATCATGATAATAAAAGTCAGGAGGGTGGTTGGTTACCTCTGGGAGGTGGGGACAGGCAGGTGTGGTCAGGACTGGCCACACAAGGACTTCTAAGCGCTGGCCGTCGTGGTCTGTTTCTGACCTTGGGTGATGGGTTCTTGGTGTTCATTTTATTATTAAAGTGAATTTATATGTTCTCTATAATCATTTGTATGTATACTACATTTCAAAATAAAACAGCAAAATATTTTTGAGAAGAAAGATGATGGTAATTAAGACCACATCCAATTCAGAATAATAAGCAAAAGAGCAAATTCCAAAGTTGCGTGAAATCTCAAATCATAACTGTGGTTTTTTTAATTGTATGCAGGAGAAGAAAGGCTGGAGGAACTCACTAAAATGCTGATAGTGTTGAGATTCTGGGAAATTTTTTTCTCTTACCTATTTCCCAAACTTTCACAAAAGTTACACACACACACACACAGAGAAAAGTTCCCGTGAAAGGATTTTTAAAGGTATGATTTTTTTTGATATTTTCAAATCACTTTCACATCTGTTATCTCATTGATTCTTACAATCCTTTGGGTGGAGTCAGTACTAAATAGTTCTATTTTATAGACCAGAACCCAGATGAAGTGTGTGTGATTTATGTAAGCCACTCAGTTGGCTGAAGGGAAACCTCCGAGTGAGTCCCAGGTCTCCTGAGTCCTGCTAATATTCTGGCTGCTGGGACTTCGTCCTCAGTACCCGGGGCTCCAGGATCCTCATTCTTAACTAGGAGTAGCTGCTACCTGGGTTTTGATCCTCTGATCCAAGGTGGGTGTCCAGGTGTGTTGAAAATGGAGCACATGAAAGGTCCCAAAGATGCGGTCCCTGCCTGGGGTGCCCTCTTCCACTCCGTCCTCGAATAAGTCACAAAGCCCATGGGTAAAATTGTTTTGAAATGTTGTGGGGGCGGGGAGAGAGAGAGAGAGAGAGAGAGAATGTGGAGATGTCAGGACCAAGGCTGTGTTTGAGAGTAAAGATGGACAACACTTCTCCACTCTAGTTTTTGGAGGC
>PVKM010014357.1:5359-29244 GCA_004027735.1 Carollia perspicillata
TAATTAGTATTTATTTCCATAAAGATTTTATGCAGTTGATTGTATGTATGTAGTCCTCATCCCCAAACGTTTACAGGGATATCCTGTTTTGCCATAGAGACTATTCTAGAAAAGATTTCTTAGGACAAATACTTTACCTGTAAAAATGTGTTTTAGAAAGCTGAAAGTGGGTGTGATGAGACAGTTCAAATGGCATTGAAAATATTAAGTAATTACTTAAAGGCTTATTTTATAATAGGTGGCAATTTTGGAGGTAGCCCTGGTTATGGAGGAGGAAGAGGAGGATATGGTGGTGGAGGACCTGGATATGGCAACCAGGGTGGGGGCTACGGAGGTGGTTATGACAACTATGGAGGAGGTAATAAATTCACCTGCATCCTTTATGTGGGAATTTGGAGTGGAATTAATGACTTATTAATGAGATTTTTTTTTTAATTTCATTGTTGTCAATAGCTGCCTTAAAAAAACTAGAATTGTAGATAGGTGTTGTGCATTTATTCTGATTTGCTCTTTTGGGGAGATACATTTTAAATACTTAGCATGTATAACTTGTTTAATATTCTGAGGTTCATTATGCAAAACTTATATTTCAACTTTTTTACAGGAAATTATGGAAGTGGAAATTATAATGATTTTGGAAATTACAACCAGCAACCTTCTAACTATGGTCCAATGAAGAGTGGAAATTTTGGTGGTAGCAGGAACATGGGGGGACCATATGGTGGAGGTAATTTGTTACATTCATAAAATTATTTTGTGTGATTAAAGGAAAAGATTACTCTTAGTTTTCTGACGTGATCTGAAATGAGAAAGATAATATGATTTTTAGGGCTACCAAAATTTGTGGAGAATACGTTTAATTGTTAACATAAACTTGGGTTTGGTGTGATGAATGAGACATTAAGTGGTTTAGAACACAGGGTGGGACAAAAGTAGGTTTACTTCATCTGGAAAAATAATACAATAATAATACGGCAATAAATTCTGTTTCATATATTCATAACTGGAACCTGTACTTAGAAATTGGGGAAGTAGTTGAGATATTTTGTGTGTGTTTTTTTTTTTTTTTTTTTTCCTTTTGTTTAGCTGGTTAAGAGCCGGATAAAATTGCTAAGGACATTGCAAAGTGGTATAAAGTGTGCATGAGTTGTCTCTCTAAAAGTTAATCACAAATGTTCAAGTTTTTTTTTATTTTCACTTCTATTGATACTTTTGAGAGGGAGGAAAGGAGAGAAACATTGATTTGTTGTTCCACTTATTTAGGCACTCATTGGTTGATTCTTGTATGTTCCCTGACCAGGGATTGAACCTGCAACCTTGGCATCTTGGGATGAAGCTCTAACAAGCTGAGCTACCCAGCCAGAGAGCATAAGTTGTTCTTGAGAAAGGTTTTAGTAGGACCAAATAGATTAACCCAATTTTGCTGTGTGGCTAGTGCGCCGCCCACCTTTTTGGCCCAGGCTTTTCAGGGGAGGAAGATAAATTCGTTTATTTTATTTATTTATTTATTCACTTACCTTATATTTAGGAACAACTCATTTATCGTATTCCAGGTTATTAATTTGCATATGGGTATCATTATTGCTTTCTAGAGTCACACTTTTAAAGCCTAAGCATTGTAGAATTAGCACTACCCATGTATAATGTACACTCTTAGTTTTCCCTCAAAAAATGTGGCAAAGGTGTGTGTGATACACGGCAAAATGCAGTTATCTGTGAAGCTGAATAATTTATTTCCCAAGTAATCAAGATAATCAGAAACAATGAGTTATGATCTGTTTTAAAGCATATATAGGTGTCCCATAGGATTAATAACTTACTATGGTAATTGTGGGGAATTGGAGTAAGTTTGCTTTCTCTTCGTCTATCATTTCTAGGAAACTATGGTCCTGGAGGAAGTGGAGGAAGTGGGGGTTATGGAGGGAGAAGCCGATATTGAGCTTCTTCCTATTGGCCAATGGGTAAGTAGCTTTTGAGTTTTTACATTATTATTGTCTGGGGAGACCTAGCTGTCAGGAGTAAAAGCTTTTTAGGATCATGTTATCTTTCCTTAAAATCTGGTTAGATGGATAATTTCATAACCTATTTTTTTTTTACTCTTTACTTCTGTTGAAACAGGCTTCACTGTATAAATAGGAGAGGATGAGAGCCCAGAGGTAACAGAACAGCTTCAGGTTATCGAAATAACAATGTTAAGGAAACTTATCTCAGTCATGCATAAGTATGCAGTGATATGGCAGAAGACACCAGAGCAGATGCAGAGAGCCATTTTGTGAATGGATTGGATTATTTAATAACATTACCTTACTGTGGAGGAAGGATTGTAAAAAAATGCCTTTGAGACAGTTTCTTAGCTTTTTAATTGTTGTTTATTTCTAGTGGTCTTTGTAAGAGTGTAGAAGCATTCCTTCTTTGATAATGTTAAATTTGTAAGTTTCAGGTGACATGTGAAACCTTTTTTAAGATTTTTCTCAAAGTTTTGAAAAGCTATTAGCCAGGATCATGGTGTAATAAGACATAACGTTTTTCCTTTAAAAAATTTAAGTGCGTGTGTAGAGTTAAGAAGCTGTTGTACATTTATGATTTAATAAAATAATTCTAAAGGAAATTGTGTAATTATAGACTTTTTATTTTAAATAAGTTAAGGAGTGGGTAGTATAATTAAGGTCCATTGCAAAGCTGTTGTTGTATTTGTGTAAGATAAATGCTGGTCAGATGTAAGTGTGTTGTCTGCAATTCATCAGGATTAAATTACCTAGATAACTTAAGGGATATCTCTGCAAGGAGAAACACCTTTTTAGATCTTTTAGATGCTGCTTCTTCAATGCAAGGAAAGGAAATAACCCCAGCGAGGTACTCTTCAGGGATACAGGTCTAGTACAAGAAAACTCTTGACGGCTACTAAATTCAGCCAGTCTTAAAAAACTGTGCTGTTTCTACAAAGCTTTAACTACAGTAGTTTATAAGGATGCCAACGAAAGCTGAGGGTGTAGAGCAAATAGTTCTAAGCTTCAGTTAAACTTCTTTAGGTAAGATCTTATTTACTTTTCCTTTTTTAATTTTCCTCCCCAAAAGATAAACTAATACTCTTCAATGGTCTTTCAGTATAGTGGTTCTTATGTAGTTTAACATAGCTATAAATTGAGTTTTAACAATTTATAAACTCAAGAGAGTAATTTATAAACCCTGTTTTCCAATCTGTCATTTACTTAAATTATTTTGATTGTTCCCCCCCTTCTTTCTTCCCATCCCCCTCCCCCTCTATGAAGATTCGGGTGCTTAACATATCATTTTTTTCCCTGCTGGAATTTTAGCATTGATATGAACCATGGACAAGTATATTCTGCTGCCACAAAGACTGTAAAGTGCTTCATTTCAACAGCTGAGGCAAGCCAAGTGATTAATAAAGCTTTTCTTGGTTCCTTCAGTGGTGTTGGTAGTAAAATGGTAGGTAAAAGTTAGGCTGCAAGCTCAATAAATCATTCCCATTGTTACACCCTGTGTATTCACATTTCTTGGATCAAGCATTTGAGTGAACTGGGTTTTTTGTTTGTTTGTTTTTTAAAATTAAAAACAGACAATTTTGTTTTGTTTTATATGGTTCTAGCTTTACATGCTACCAGTATCAGGCTAAGGAGAGGTAGGGCAAAATGGTTGAATGTGTTTTCAGATAATAGTTTATACTTGCACTCTCGGTCTACATTATAAATCCTGTATGCATCCAGTGCTAAATACTGGAGTGTGAATGTGGTAATTCTTTCCCAATTCCCTACTTTATAGGAGAGATTTAGGTTGGCTGCTGAAATTCATTTCTTAAATGTCATCAGTTTGATTGCCTGGCTTTAATTGCCTTTTCAGGAATGTGATAATCAGGGCATATTCTACTGTATGCACCAGTGAGTCTTCTTTGATCCTAAGACCACCACTGAAGTTATTTAGGTTCTTTGGACAAACATGATAAACTTCTTCAGATACTTTCTTTTTCCTTTGGCAGGAAGGTGTCTTGCTGCAGGTAACTAATGAAGAAGTGGTCAACCACAGAATCTTCAAGAAATAAGAAATTCTGTATCATCTGAAAGTAGTTCTTGTTGGTGCCTTCATTTTAAAAAGCACTCTTTAAGATTTAAAGGGAAATGTTTTCTGATAAAATACAAACCTCATTTAGTATAGGTTCTTAATATAAAAGAATTACAAGTTGAGTGTTGTTTGTAGAAGTAACATCAAATTAACAAGAGAGATAAATGTATCATGTCTTAAGTTAGGTTTTGTGAGTAGACAGATTAAAGTTCTATTTTTAAATATAAAGTTTATAAAATAAATACTTTTGTACCCAAATACTTGGTGTAATGTTTACACATAAAATGTGTGAATCTTGTTCTATAAACATTCACTTGTCTCAAGAATTGCCATCCCCAAGATTTTTAAAGCAGTTTGACAAAGCCGTGCACATTGCAATTTTTCTTGCAATATTAATAGACATGAGAAGACCAATGTGGACATTATTGGCTGTCCCTAATAAAAATGCCATTGTTTATACACTGTATATTCAGCGTTTGAATGCTGCTAGTTTTCTGGCTTGACCTTGTGTGTTAAAAAAAAATCACTGGTGGCGTTTAAAATACAGATTTTAAGCAGCTAGAGTGGTCCAGATTTCGGTGGTTATGCAAAGCACTGAGACAAGAACCTGTCATTACAATTCCTCAAAATAATACTGCAGATCACACAGAATCACTACTTTCCTATAAAGGGTTAACTAACAGTGGATGAAATTGGGTAGCAATGACTTTCTTGGGCATTTACTTGAAATTTTAAAAACATGAAGGAAACAGCAAGGTTTACCTTTACATTTTGATTATGAGGTGTCAAGGTAAGTCAGACCAGTGATGGCTAACAAAAAAGTGTTTTAAATAGAAACACTGTCCAAGGAAATTCAGAGGCAGCTTGTCCTCAAAAATATTTCTGGAAGTTTTAAGTGTCTGGGTTAACAAGTTGGCACAGTGGAAGTACCCAACCTTTAACCAGCACAAATAGCAAATTAATACATGAGTAACTGAAATAAAGGTTATTAAAACTAATTTATATGACTGAAGATGTGTAAAGAAGGTACCTTCATCTCATGGTGCACACGATTATGCAACACATCAAAAGTACACCTTTAATGAATTACAAAACAATACTTATCCTTTTTCCAAAGTGTCTTTAAAAATCGGGTTTTCTACTGTCCAAGGATCTTTGGTAGCAAAAAATTAACCATACAAAATTGTGACATGCCAAATAAGGTGCAACTCTTTAATATGACAGGCTTTGTTCAAGGTGGCATTCATACCAATGGCTGTTGTAATTCATTTGATAACGAAGGGGGAAAGGTCTGCCCATGATAAAGTAGGTGTTTCATGCATGTTTAAAAATTGTACACAGGTTATAAAAGTTGCTGGTACAGGGTGGTGACCAAAAATGGTCATATTGGTACTTAAAATTTAGAACCAATAAACTTGTGACCTCACAGTATTTACAAGGCCAGATTTGGAAACAGTCTGGATTCTGGCCAAAAGTCAAGATTGCAGTTGGATTAACTAGACGAACTGGTACATCTGATCCCAAATGACCTGATAGTTGACAAGGTTGGTTTTGGCTATTCCCATAGTTGGCTAAGAACAAGAAACGTCAATGTTAGGAAGTCAGTATTCTGGTGGTTGCAGTAGGGTTTACTGTATTACTAAGGCAATCCTGATTGGGGGCTGGCTCCCACACAGGACTGAAAAATTTCACAGCTGGCTATTAATAGGCTTTTAAATAACCCAGTTTGGTGTAGGAATGAAAATCAGGTCCTGTAAAAGAATTGGTACTAGTACTAAACGTTTACTGAGCTAAATTAATTTAGGATGGCTTTAGAAGAATGTCATGACGCAAGAACCAGGTTAAAAGTAGGTATGTACCTTCCCAGCAAGATACACGGAGTGCAATGCCCAAAAGTACATACACATTCTCAGCCTGATTTTATTTAAATGGGCCTTGAACTGATGTACCCAGATGGCTGACACACACTGAAAATTTTAGCGTTGCACCACTAGCACTGCAAATGAATTTTGCCTAGGGCTAGGTGAATCTAATTCCTGCCCCCCCAAAAAAAACATTTATGGGCGGAGGGAGAAGCTAACCTAGGTAAGTTTATACTAAGTTTTTGTGATGAACTCTGTGCGTTGTCATGCTGGCATCTCAAGGCTTGGTTCTGGAAATTGGTCAGTATTGAACTGGATACAACCTTGATCGGGAACAAACTACTAAGACTTGCTGAGTGTACGTTTGATTATGTGCACTTGAGGATTAGCAGGGCATCATGTTGACACAGGTTTTTTCAGTGAATGTGGTGAATGTCGGGAATACTGTAGTATGAAAGACTAATTTTGTATTAAAACCAATTTAAAATGGAATTTAGGCTTGGGTTGGTCTGTAAATTCACAAGTGGAAAAAGATGCTCACCAGAAAATGTACTTCAAGGAGGGCAAAGACTAACTCGACAAACTATGGTACTTAGTATAAGAGTTAAGCATTATTCATCTGAAGGGTCTAGATTTCACTCTGCACCTTGGTTGGTTTAACCTCGCACCAAAGAACACATTTTGCACAAACTTGGTTTGATGGAACTGTTAACTGTTTGCTTATGTTAAGATTGGTCTGGTTTGCCATTAAATTATTAAATAATAAATTAAATTATTAAAAATGGGTCAGGTAAATGGAAGAGCTTGGTTCAATAGTAAAGTGCATACAACTTCAATTAGATAGCTGGTCTTCTGGAAATTAGTTCCTGAAGTCTGAAGGGTTCTTGTCATAACACTACCTCCAATTTCAGGATAAACCTGCATGTTAAGACTACTGAAACTAGTACAATAATCTGGTCAACTTGATCAGTTCCTTAATCTAAACATGGAGTTCAGAGTGAAATCTTAGGTCTCTGCTAAAACTGTAAGGTCAAGGATGGTTGAGAAAACAGCTTCAATTTACCCTCTGAATCAGTGTGACTTGTGTGGTGTCTAGAATTTAATTTACCTGGTTACAAATTTTGTTAAAAACGCTGAGTCCTAGAGCTCCACTATGTGCTTTTTTTCCCCCCTGCCAATTTGTTGTCTGCAAATATTTCATTGTGGATTTGGTAGTTCCAGGGATTTGGGGGGAGTCTGACAACTAGTATTTGGGTAATAAGGACACTAATAGTTTTGAAACCAAATACTGTATAATTTTGTATTGTAGACTTGAAATAATTTCTGCGGTAAAGTGCCCTAATACCAAGGATTAAGACTCCAGAGATTAATTACACTCCTAACAACATTTAAAGTGATAATTGTACAAAACTGGTCTGAAGAGGGATGTATGAAGCAGCATTATTGTGGCAAAATCTAGGGTGTGAAAGATGTGTCTAGACCCAATTTAAAATGGAGAAAACATTTATTATAAAAATTCACTTACAAAATACTGCATTTTTGCAACCCAATACTTGTGATTTGAACGTCATTGGGCAAATGATTCTTAGGGTAGAGATAGCTCACATCAAAACACTCGTCATGTTAACTCATTTTGCTTTGCAAAGCCATTACTTCTAGGTTGACTGTTTTGTTCAAGTCCACTTATTTTCTTTTCTCCTGTTTCATGTGGTTTCAGTATTTCCAGTTCATTGGTTGTAGAGGCTGTGCTCTTCTGTTGACTCTTCCTCTACTGTTGGTTTGTGTTCACATACGGCTTTACAATGTTTTTGTGAGACACCAGTGTTATGGATGAAGCTGTCCCTGCAGGCTGCCTTTACTTGCCCAGGAGTTCTGTTTCTCTATACACAGGTACCTCTGTTCTCCAAAACCCGTGACATTAGAGGTCTTTGTTCTCAGCCAGTAAATCCTAATGCATTTTTTTAAAAAAAGATCTTCACCCAAGGATATGTGTACTGATTAGAGAAGGGAGAGAAACCGATTGGGAGGCAACCAGGGATTGAACCCAAAACTCTTCAGTGTACAGGATGATATTCCAACCAACTGAGCCATCTGGCCAGAGCCTAATGCAGGAGTTTCATTTTTTGTTTTTGACCCCATGGTTTAGAGCTTGGCCATTTAGTTTATTTCATACAGTATTCTTGAAATCCAAATGTGGCTTCCCCTTTTCGGTCTAATGAACTACACTGATGACAATTTGGATTGGATCTACCAACATGCTGCCATACTTGCTAGGTATTTACCTCTGTTCCTGGATGTTTGGGAGGGAAAATATTCAAGGTAAATTTGCTTAGAATTTCTGTATATAAGGGAAAAGTTAATTTTTAAAAAATAAATTCAAGTATAAAACTTCCAGAGAAAAAGTTCTAATTTAAGTACTCACAACACTTAAAAATAGCTTTTGAAAAGCTCACTATACTTCAGTGCTTACAAACTAAATGAGAACATTAAGGCTACTTTGCATGTCAAGTCAAAAAAATGTTTTAAAATAATTACATCCAGTGTTTGCTATTTTTGAAGTGACCGTCTTACTAAAAATCTACCAAAGTGACTGGATAGTCATGAAATTTTCATGTCACCCTACTCTGTACATATATTTATAAGTTGTGCATGGAAAGGTGGGGCTTTCCCCAGATTTCCCACAAGTCTGATCTTGAAATCCTAAACTTGTCTATATAAGCTTCAAAATGATAAGAGTTAACTGAGTGGTTCAAGTAGCAGTACTTAAAAAGATACATTAACACTTGAGGTAAACCTTGAAGCAGTTTCAATGATTTGTAATCCATATATCATTACTTTATACATATTAATGGAAATCCATTTTTAATTTCTCTCATTTTTTCCTTTTTCCCTTTTGAGTTTCCTTTTTGTGGCATGAGGTCACCAGTTCCTTGGGTATAACCAAAACACTTCCGTCATGGCTGCATTGAAGAGCATATTCATTTGGATTGACTGGCCTACCTTCATCATCTCTTAGCCTACTAAAAATGTCACGATAAAGGTCATGCAGCTTCTGTTTCATTATGTTAATAGCTCTGTTACACTGGGCGCGCTCACTCTTGAGGGTTTCCTTCTTTGCTTTTAAGTTACATACATCATCTTCTAGATTCAGAATTATGTCCAGTTTGCGCTTACGGCAGTTCTGAGCAGCAACTTTATTTTTTCCTCTTCGTCTAATATCACGGATGAGTGACATTTGTAAATCTGTCAGGTAGTGCCTGCTTAGCATGCTGTTGAAAGAATCAACAGGCATGTGAACAATTTCATCTATAGAAAAAGGGATGTGCAGAGCTTCAGCACGGCGTTCATCTCGGCTTAAATGTCTGTCCGTGTCATCGAGGTATCTACTTCTTATTTTGTGTGACTTCCCAGGCCATGAAAAAGATTCAGAAGTGGATTCTGGTGCATTTGGCTGTAAGTGGTAAGTGTGGTTATGGAGTACGTGTTGAAATGCAAGGTCCTGATGAAAACCAGAATCACCCCTAATATCCCTGTGGCAAATCTTACAGGGCTCTGGGTAGTAGCCTCCTACAGCCCCTTCTAAAGCACAGTGGGAAGGAGATTCCAGGTCACTACTAGAACCTATAGCACCTTCACACATAGATAAATTAGACTTGGTGACAGAGGTACCATCGTGGCTTGAATTTAAGGAAAGCCCAGAATCAGAATCTGGCTGTTCAAAAAGGTGAGAAACTTCCAGTGGATTAAAACTTTCTGTAGCCAAAGACACTGAATTTATCTCATCAAACATGTTTATATTAACGTCATATAGAAGGTCTTGGCTTGTTAGATTTCTTAGCTGGTGGTCAACAGGTGGGAGAAATCCTGTCAGATTAGCTCTAGGAAGAGTATGTTCAGGATTGGTGGTATGAGAACTCAACTGCAGAAATGGTTCTCGTGGTTGTGAAGTCCTTTCTACCGGATCTCTTCTAAATGTATTGTTAGGACACAGCAACATGGCCTCATGGAGATTTACATCGTGACTTATAGCCTGGCTAATATTTACATTATAGTGCGCTGAAGAATTCATGCCATCATTGATACTTCCTGGAAGAGGAGAACTGTCTCCCAGTGAGATGCCCTGAAAAATGGGAAAAAGCACTTTAATACACATAACCCAATTTCAACAGCAGTTCTAGTACCTAATATAGTATTTTCATTCCTCATTTTTGTCAGTTCCTCTATACCAGTAGGGATATACTGTTGGCTATGAATAGCTTTCCCCAGTTAAATAACACAGGCAACTCAATACAGGGTGCAAACCCAATCATGGCAATTTTGAAAACTTAATTAGGTTAGTAAAAAGCTGGTTTTGTTGTTAAATCATTATCATGTTATAAACAACTCTCAATACTGGCTGTTAACACTCCAAATCCACAGTGTAGAGCATCATGGAAAATAACAGCTACAGTGAATGAAGTAGTATTGGCTGAGAAGAGAGTCTTTTTTTTTTTAAGTAAATCAGACAAAGTATAATGAAAAGACACATTCTACCACAACAAATGGAGATATGCCTCAGTTTGTCAAATGTGTACTGCTATTTTGATCCAGTATGAATTACATAAGTTTGCTTAGACCTTTGTGATTATTACTTGGAGGAATAGTATACATACTTGGCTAATTCTCCAAAGTTGAAGTGTTTCTATTGTGTTTCTATTTCACAGACTAAGTAATCCTAAGTCTATGTGCTTAAAGAATAATGCATTGGATATTATATTTAAATGACTATGTCCTCCAGGTGTAAGCTGTATTTTATTCAGAGGTGACTGCAGATATTTCCTGCAAGGATAAAAGCCAAGGTTCCAGTTACCTCCAGTGAATTTTCAGACTGTGAGGAAAGCAACCGAAGTAAGTCTTCCAGAGAGAAAGATGTGTCAGTCCCATTTAGATGTCTCTGTAGAAAAACACAAAAGGTGCACCCACCACTTATTAAATCAAAAGGCAGTTGTGTAAGTACCATGTGCTAACCGGTTGTGCCAGTGGAGCTCCATGTTATTGGATCATTCTAATGCTATCATCTTACTTATTTTACTGCTTTTTAGGATGCAACTCTCATCCTTGCTGCTTGCAGTCTAAATCCACATTGTGGAAGATCGTGGATAATAACAGCTATAGTGAAGTACAGTGTTGGCTGAGCATAGGGTGTCCCTCTTTTTAAAAGTAAATCAGACCAATAAAGTATAATGAAGATATAAACAATACCAGAAAAATAAAGGTGCCTCAGTTCCTCAAAGGTGACTGCCATTTTGATTCAGTATGAATTATATAAATTTGCTTAGGCCTTTGTGATTATTACTTGGAGGAATAATGGCTAATTTTGTAGAGTTGAAGTGTTTCTATTAAAAGTAATCCTAAGTCTGCGTGCCTAAAGAATGATGTGTTGGATATTTATTATTATGTAAGTATTTAAACAACTGTATCCTCCAGGTGTAAAAGTTTTATTTATTCACAGAGGTGAGTGCAGGTATCTCCTGCAAGGATAAAAACCAAGGTTCTGGTTACCTCGAGTAAATTTTCAGGCTGTGAGGAAAGCCACTGAAGTAAGTCTTCCAGAGAGAAAGACGTGTCAGTCCCATATAGATATCTCTAGAAAAACAAAAAAGGTGCACCATTCATTAAATTAAAAGGCAGTTGTGTAAGTACCATGTGCTAACCGGTTGTGCCACTGGAGCTCCATGTTATTGGATTATCCTGACATTATAACCTTGCTTATTTTACTACTTTTTAAGGTGCAACTTTTATCTGTGCTGTTAATAGTTTAAATTCACACTGTGGAAAATCATTGATAATAACAGCTATAGTGGCCCTGGTTGGTGTGGCTCGGTGGATTGAGTGCCAGTCTGTGAACGAAAGGGTCCCTGGTTCAATTCCCAGTTGGGGCACAGGTCTGGGTTGCAGGCCAGGTCCCCAGTAGGGGGTATGAGAGGCAACTGTACATTTATGTTTCTCCCTCTTTTAAAAAAGGGAAAAAAAACCCCGACTAGAATGAAGTACAGTGTTAGTTGATAGTAGAGTTTGCCTATTTTTAAAGTAAGTCTGACCAGTTACCTCCAGTGAATTTTCAGACTGTGAGGAAAGCAACTGAAGTAAGTCTTCCAGAGAGAAAGATGTGTCAGTCCCATTTAGATGTCTCTGTAGAAAAACACAAAAGGTGCACCATTCATTAAAAATACTGAAGTGGTTGACCAGAACTTTAGGTTTTATCTTGAAAGGACAACCAGGTTTTATCTCCATGTCGGATTTTTATCCCTATCTTGGGGCTTTTATACCCCTCTTTTAGGTACTCAGTATTCTCACATATTTTTCCTTAATGAAAGCCTTCAACTTGAAACTCCTATTCCTGCCCTATTCTTCATATAATTTTTGCCTAGAATTGTTAGTTTCATCTTAGTTTGCTCCTCCACAGCTGACCCTCCAGATTTGCTACAAAATATCTAACTTTACCATCAAATATATATTTAGATGTACTAAAATGTTTTACTAACTTCTTTACTCACCATTGCATCACCTGCCTTTAAGGTTTGGTTCTTTTCTTCCTGAAATAACTCCTTTAATAGCTCTTTTTAGATAGGCTGCAGGTAGTAAACTCCCAGTTTTCATAACCTGGAATTATTTTGCTTGCATGTTTAAATGGTAATTTATTTGGTAAGATTATCAAGTTATGTTTTCCCTCAGTACTTTGTCCTAAGGCATTTATTACTATTGATTTGTTTGCAATCTGTCATTTCAAAGCCAATCTTTTTTTTCCTTCATGAAGACTTTTTTAAAATTCCTTGTTGTCTGGCCATTTCACTTTGATATGTTTGGGACTTTGTATTTAGTCTGCTTGGGACTCTATTCCTTTCATCTGAGTTGTAACATTTTAGTTTGGGAAATATTTTGCCATAAACTTCAAAAATTACTTCTTCTACATGCCTTCTGATCTTTCCTGGGACTATTAGAGAGTTCATCTTCATTGACAGCTATTTCTGTAGGATCCCATGTATCAAGGAGTCACCAACTAACTATAAAGCCGTTTTCTGTTTTTCCTCTGCAAGGACCAGTATTCTTTTTTAAAGATTTTATTTATTTTTTTAGAGAATGGAAGGGAAGGAGAAAGAAAGGGGAAGAAACATCAATTCATTGCCTCTCACGTGCCCCCAACTAGGAACCTGGCCCATAACCCAGCCTTGTGCTCTGACCAATAATTAAACCTGTGACCTTCCGGTTCGCAGACGGGCACTCAATCCACTAAGCCACACCAGCCAGGACTGCAAGGACCAATTTTTTATATCATTTTCTAAACTTTGCCTTCTTGACTCAGGGTTCCTGATAGTAATGATAGTGTGGACCAGACGTTGTATCTGGCTTTGGGTTCCTTCAGTAGAATGATGTAGAGCATACATCATTCTATATGAATTCATTAAGCAGCAGAGTTCTGTATACCACACTTAAATTATACAGAACAATTTTTGAGACACTTGTTTTCATAGAAATTGGTTAATCCATTTTGAAATCTAACTGCTTTATTTTTCCTATTCAGCTGGATACAAATGTTGCACAGAAATGGATGAATGGGCTATTCTTACAATTAATCCAAAAGACTTACTCCATACTTTTAGTTAGATTTCATTTGCCAGGAAGTAGTCAGTTTTCTTTTTTTTCAAGTCAGACTCTTCTAAATCTTACCATAAAATACAAACACAGTTCTATTTTGGGTCAAGAATTAATTTCCTTTTGAACAGAGATTACTAGAAGTATTCAAAGAATACCATGCACACACATTTAACTTTATAAGACCTATCTTTTAAAAGCAAAACATTAATATAAATTCACTTGTCTTTAGTGAGAAGGAATTCTCTTCAGACCACTTAATTCACATACAGTGTATTTAATTTTCATTCATAGCCAGCAGTCTAAGTCTGCCGTAGGCCTGCAGTGGGGCTAGAAGAGGGCACTGTTCAATACCAAATTACGTCATTTGCCCTGGTTATCACCCAGGATTATCACCAGAAAGAATGGAAATAAGTAGTACTTCAACAAACTGTAACAGCACCACATCTCAGCAGAAGAGTAAATGGATGCTAACCTAACAAGATGCACAGACCCGGAACTTGGAGGTACAAATGAACAGCCAAGCCCAAGTTTAAGGACTGAGGCACAAATGCCTCGCTTTGAGTGATTAATGTGTATCTGGGAAGTCTTGTCCAAATTGGTATTTGTCCTAATTTAAATTGTACTTTAGATTTTCTAAGGAAGCTCCCCACTTCGTCTCTCTCTTCATTATTGGCATTTAATGAGTGCCTACTATGTATCTAGCAGTGAGCTAATTCAGGTAGTCCTGAGAAGTAGAAAACACACGGTTCCTGCTTTTCTGGGAAGCCCAGTGAGGGAGTAAAGGCAAAGGCATACCCAGGAGAAAACTGGACTGGCAGCATTAATCTGTAAAACAGTGAAGTGATAAGATTGTGATAAAACATCTCCCTCAAAAAAAGATGACTATGAGGCTCTCAGGAAAGTGGGCCGAAATGCTTCCTTCCAAATGTTTTTCTCTTTTAATTTGATTATCTAGAAGTCACGAGGACTACCCTGGATATTTCACTCCAGGTACAGGGAAGGACTTGGTCTCCTCAACGGGTGAGAACAGGCTGGAGGGTTGGGAATGGAGGGTGGGCAAAGAGAGCAAAGCTGCTTTCTGATTTAATATTACACGGCCAAGGAGACAGCGGTGGGTTGTCTGAAGAGGTCCAAGGCATAGTACCCTCCATCCTCTGAGGGTGTTCAAGGCACAGCCCCAGTCTCTCCCCGGGACAATCATGGCCGAGAACACCAGCAGGACAAGACCCTCAAGGTTTCACCTTTCAGGTGAAGTGGTAAGTGGTTTCAAGTCTGTGGAACCTCCGCGCACATTTCTAGAGCCTTAGCCAGGCTTGTTTGCTGGGACCTCAGCAGGGCTGAGTAGAAATCAGAGTATGGCCAAAATGAAAGGGGCAAGCCCAGGCTGCAGGAAGATTTCATCCTGTCTGCCTGGCTCCTGGAATTCATCCTTCTCTACTACTACTCACCACCAAAGAGGGTGGTTAGACACAGAGGAGTCATGGAGGCTGTCCCCATTGGGCCTGGCCTTAGTCTAGGCCAGAGGTACAAAATGGTGCCCATGGAGCGTGGCCCAGCGGAGACTGAGGATTTGAGCCCAAGCCCCAGCTGGTATGGAGGGCGATTTGCGTGCACGTGTCTGCATGAGGATTCCCAGATGCAGGATGCCAGCCATCTCTTTATCCCTTGCCACAGCAAATGCAACTAACATAACCTGCTAGCAAGTTCCGGGAGGGGTGTAGGTGTGTACACAGACAAATTATCTTCAGTTTAACGAGACATACCTAATTCTATGGGCTGATTCCTTTGTAAGCCAAACAACCACTCCCACAATAAAACAAAAGCATGTATTTTTCATACATCAGATTTGCTTATAGTAGGTCACACTTACATACAAAATTCATTCATTCTCAACACAAATTGACAAAGCCTTGCAAAATGTACCTTAATGCCAAAATGGTAAGTCTGGGCGACTGTGACATGCTTACCTCTGGTGTAGACTCCATGGTCTTTTCTGCCTCCCACTCAGGTTTATCTGCCACTTTATTTTCATCTTCATTTTTCTGATGTAGTGATTTTTCCCTTTGGGCTGATGATACTCTTTGCTCATTTTCTTCCTGCTGGGAACTGTGACCCATAGCTCTTAATACGTCATTGTCCTATAAAAGTACCCCAAAATGTGCTAAGTAGAAATGCATATTTCATCCAATAAGTCAAACAATCTTTAAAACTACATTGTACTTACTGCTCAGGGATCATGAAAACACCCAAGTCGAAAGCTGAGGCTGACATTTCATTAAAGAAATGTTACATTCTGAAACAAAGCAAAGTTTGGAGTCTTGTCCTTTTTAGGAACTCACTGTGAGATAGGCTGCTCTGATCTGTAGAGTTTAAATTATATGTAATTATAAGGCCCCTAAACGTGTAAATTTTATTGGATTTGGAAGGCACTGTTGTCTGCAGTTTTTATTTAGTTTTCGGTTAAAAATAGATCAAACAGGCAATTTAGAAGCAAACACTAATCAAACGCACATAGAAAAATCTGGAAAGTATTACAAAGTGTTCGTTGTGGCTGTCTGAAAGCTGGGAGCAGCTGGGGGCAGGGTGCTTAAAGAGTTGACTTCACGTTATACATGTCTGGACTGTTTGAAGATTGTGTACAAACATGTATTTCTTTTATACACAGGAAAAGGGTAAATATGTTTTTTATTCCAAGAAAATCAAGTTAACAACAAAGCTCAAACATCTCCATAGATATTTTCAACTATGTTTATCTAAACAGATGAACACTTCCACCTTTTAATTTACTTGAAGAGCCTTAATTAATTGAAAGGCTAGAGAATTTGTATATCTAAACATTCAAATAGTTACCATTCAACATATACTACGTATACTGACACTTTGAACTATGCTATTAAAATCATTGTATAATTTCCCCCCCCCTTTAACTTAACCAAGCCTTCTCAAAATCGTTCAAAGGGTATGTTTTTAATTGCTCTCTTCCAGAGACATAGCACACTGGACTAACTCAAATGACAGCACACCCCTGCCACCCCTGAAACCACAGAAATGTTAATCTGATCAAACAAACACGCGAAGGTCAAGGAAATGAAAACCCACAGATGCCAGAAGTAAGGAGAAACCAAAGCAGAGCGGGAAAAGGAAGCTGATAGGCTGGTGGCCCACTTGCTTCTTCCTCGCCTCTCTGTTTACTGTACCTAACTCTATGACGTATATACTCAATCTCCATGGACCAGTCCATGCGAGCGCCAGGTCAGAAGGAGCGCTGGTGCTCAAGAACATTGCTCCCTCTCCTTTACCCTCTTTTCTGCACCAACAATTGTTTCCCATCATCAGCCTATTACCATAGGTTAACACCACCCCTCTTTAAAATCCTCCCTGGGCCTTCTGTTTCTCTTTAGAGCCCACCCCATTTCTTGTAAAATCCTCCAGTCATCTGGAGTGAGCGCATTCTCTCTGGAACCTATTCCAGCGAGGACTGTGGCCCCACTGAGGTGTGGCTCTGCTGCAAAACTCATCAGGGTCTCCCCTGGTTGGCCAGTTCTTCATCCTCACCTTGACCCTTCAACAACATTCACTTAGTTACTCTCCCTCCTGGAAACTATGGGTAGTTCACCTGGCATCCAACTACTTCCTGTCTTCCTTCTCCTAACTCATCAACTACTTCTCCTTCCTTGACCTTTCATCTTTACTATCTCTAAACAAAGCTCAGACTCAGACACGCCAAGCACTCCCACCTCCAGCTGGTCAAGGGCTCTTTCTCCCTGATTGCTTCTCTCTCCTTCCTCCTTTGGCTTCCTTTAGGTCCCTATTCAAATATTACCATCTTACTTTTCTTTTAAAGCAACTCCCAAAACCCCTTCTCTCATCAGTATCTGTCTCCCTTATCTTTCTTAATTTCCACCCACAGCATGGAGCACCAGCTGATATATTACCCCATTTGTTTCTCTGATGTCTATCTGTCCCACTAGATTGCTAGCCTTGAGGGCAGGGACTCTGCCTGGTTCCAGCTGTATGACACATACTAGACCCTTAATAGGTACTTGCTGAATAGATAAACTAGAGACAACATCCTAAGACTTGGTAGGTATCTGACTTCCAGTGGGTGCGATACTACAGTCCTGCTCTTTCCTGCAACTACAATGCTGACTCCTGTCTAAATTGGGGAAAGGAAGGAAAAGGTTTTTGGACCTCTCTCTTTTGCCAAGGCAAAGTTTCTATTGTTAGGCCTGAAGATAATCAAATTCAAATTTCTGGATTCCCGAGGCAGTTAACATTGTTTATGAAATTTGCTGTGGACGTAGGAGCTTCTAATCCCTAGATGACACAACCTATTTTAGAACTATGAACCAAGATACCCTCGGTTAATTTGTGTAATATTTGAGTTAATGCAACACATGTGGACCCACCCATGAACTTGAAAACATGAGACTATGTCATCTATAATGTTATATTAATAAACAATAACAGAGTTAAGCAAGGACTAGATCAAGCCCATAAGGAAAGAGATCAAGTATACTTTAGTCTGGGAAGACTTTGTGGGAAAATTTTTTAGAGTGTATGAGAGTTTGGTAATAAAAGTATGTAAGATGGCTTAACTAAAAAAACCTTGGGAAGAAAAGAACTGAACTTCTCTATGTGACTGCACTCTTAATGCAAGAATCAATTAGGTTAAAAAGCCTATCATATATCACAACAATCACTGACTCCATTTGAATGTAAACAATCAAGTAAAAAAGGGAAATCTCTTCTTACAGTAGAATGCCACTTGTAAATATAGAAGAATGAGGGAGTTCAAAAATCATCAATGGATGCTAAAACCAGGGAGTTAAAAATGCGATGAAAAACAAGGTGTTTAGTCTCGAAGCATCACTCCACAGATTATTTTTTAATTACAAAGAGAAAAAAAAATGACACTGCATGAGAAACCTGGAAAACACCACCTACAGCAACAGGTCCAATCTATCACCACAATATGGAGACAAACCCACCTCATGTGCACAGAAGGACACATTACTATTTCTGTAGTGCTCCTGCCCTACATTTATAATCTCCATGTAATCATGAGGAAACAGCAGACAAATAAAAGTCGGGTCTGTTTTACAAAGTAACTGATCAGTGCTCTTCCAAAATCTAAAGGTCAAGAAGTCTCAAGCCTGAGGAAATTCTTTCTAGATTAAACGTGAAGAAGTGGCTTGACAACTAACTTCCACAGGTGGTCCTGGGGTAGCTGCTGATCCAGGAGAAAAGTAGTTACATAAGACATTAGTGGGACAACAGATAAAATCTGAACACCACAGATTACTCTTAGATTCTTGGTGAATTTCCTGATTTTGACATTGGTTATGTTGGCGGCAAGAAATGGTACCAGGTGCTAGAGCAGCGGAGTCAGACCAGACTTCAGTTCGGCAACCTGAGCACTTGAGTTCTGGCTAAGAAAGAATTCAGAGCCAAGCGTCAAACTGTAAGAGAAAGTTTATTTAGAAAGTCACAGATGTAGACGTAGCTGTAGAAGGAAGGGGCCCAGGAAACAAGTTACAGAGGCAAAAGAAGGTCCCTTGGAGCTCAGGAAAGAAAAGGGTAAAGGTAACTCGCCTGTGGTGTGCCGGGGGGTGAGGGGGCGGCATGTGACTAAGAGGGGGAGGGAAAAGGCAGGGGTGCTCCAGGGAGAGAGAGACCACTGAGCCCTCTACCTTGAGGGTATTTATCTGGAGGTCTCAGGGAGGATCCCAATAGAATATGCATCAGCTTTCCAGGTGTGTCCTTTCAGAGTGGTGGTGTCCACTGATTGCACAAGGGCAGGGGGTCATTGGTCAATGCAGCTGGTCCTGATGTCAGCCACTGTGTCACTTGTCTGGTTTTGCTGCCTTTCTGGGCCTGGAGCTGAAGCACAACTGAGGCCTAGATGTATTTGGTATGAGTTAGAACCTCATTGTCCTGGGGAACTTAATGCTTAAGGGCTATTTTCTGGCCTCCTTGTTTAGAGGGGTCTAACCCACATGACCAGAGTTATGCAGAGCAGAGGAAAAGTTTCCCTGGGGGCAAGGTCCTTGTTTTCCCAGTTTTGCCTGATGCTAGGCACCTGGGACTTAACACCCTGGTGACCCTTCTGTACATGGCCTATTGTCCTTGTTCTGCTTATGTCTAACTGCCTACCACAGTTATAGAGAACTCATTGTTCTTAGAAAATACACACTGAAATATTTTGGTATCAAGGGGTACAATGGCTTCAATTCACTCCTAAGTGTTTCAGAACAAAAAGAATTATATACTGCATGTATAAACAGAGATAAGTAGAATTAGGAAACTAGGTAAATCAAATGGGGCACAGTGTTAACAACAGGTACCTTTGAGTAAAGGACATATAATATTCTTGCAAATTTTTTTTGAAAACTAAAACGTTAACCTAAAAATTCCTACACAGCTGATGTGTGCATAATATTCATCGATCTGGGTCTGACAGCAGTGTTTTGCATTCAAATCTTGCTATCCATGCAAACATCATGCAGCCAAAGAATAAGTTGGGATCATAGTACTGCTATAGTGTCATCTCACTGGACATAATTTACTACTGGCCAGCTTCCAAATTCCCACACAGGAAAAAAAAAAATTCCTACACAGCAAAATCACTTTGGCCAAGGTCAACAGCAATGGGTTCCTCCATAACTATTCTTCCATTAATTTGTATTTTCCCCTCAAAGTGAATAGTCACATCAACTGCTTTAATAATTATTTTCACCTCTTTCTTTTCAGCATTTAAATTTCATATTTAATTTTCTTATCCAATTGCTTTGGTTATGCTTCTAGAATAATGTTCAATAATAATGGTATAAATGACATAATGACACAAAGGAAAACAGAGTCTCTAGTCTCTATACTCTACTATACCACCCCACTTCTGGCACCAAATGTGTGTGTTCTCCACACACCAAGAAATTCTGTGATACCATCAGGGTTGTGCTAGGGGAGCATAATTTGCCACCTCAAAATATGTCTCTCTGGTGCAGGATTATTTTAGTCTGGTTATTTTTAAGAAACAGCAGGCTGGCCAGCTAGGTCAGTTGGTTAAAGTGTCATCCCAATATGCCAAGGTTGTGGGTTCAATTCCAGCTCAGGGCATGTACAAGAATCAACCAATTAATGCATAAATAAGTATAACAACAAATCAATGTCTCTCTCTCAAAAATAAAAAAATAAAGAAAGAAAAAAACAGCAGGCTTAAGAGAAGCCATGAAAACCAAGGAGAAGTTACCCTTTGTAAAAGACATTTATCTGTATAAGTGAAATTTCCATTTGTAAGGGCATCTCCCTCGTTGTACCAGGAAGAAGGGGGTGATTCAATCATGAAATTCAATAAATCAATAAGATAAAAGGGCAATGACAAATCTGTATATCAACCTTACCCTTGTTCAGTGTTCTTTTCCTAGAAAGTTCCCAAAACTGACTCTCCCCTCCCCCAATATCATCTTTTGTCTTCAGTTGAGTATGGTACTTAAGGTGGTGGCTTAGCCCATTTCCAAGGAAGTTAGTTGTAGCCTCAGTTTTTCTGGGTCTGGCCCATGCACACAGGAGGCATATATTTTATTAAACTTTTGTTTACCTGCTATTATTAATCTGCCTTATACCAACTTATCAGACCAGCCAAAGAAACCTAGAAGGGAAGAAAGAAAAAACTGTCCTTCCCAACAGTGTCTGTAACTTTGCTCAATCTGACACTATCTACCAGTATACAGCATCAGATCCCACAGGTTCAGGGCTCAGTCTCACAAGACTGCCCCGCCCCTCTTTCAGATGCCAAATGCCAAATCACAGGCTCCCATAACCATCTCCTTGGGTTCCAGTAATTTGCTAGAGCAGCTCACAGATCTAAGGAAAACATTTTACTTTTTAAATTACTGTTTTATTATAAAAGGATGCAACTCAGGAACAACCAGGTGCACAGAGCAAGGTAGGTGGGAAGGGGCAAGAAGCTTCCATGCCCTCTCTGGGTGTGCCCCGCTTCCTGTCCCTCCACCCAACCTAGGAGCTCTCCAAACCCCATCCTTTTGGATGGGTAATCATGCCTGTCATCACACAGGAATGATTAAATCATTGGCCTTGGACCTGGGTGAACAAACCGAGGGGGGTCACCTCTTGGATCCCTTGTCAGAACACATGCCTGGGTGGTGGGCCGGTCCCCAACTGGGGGCATTCGAGAGGCAGCTGATGGATGTTTCTCTTGCACAACATCAATGCTTCTTGCCCTCTCTTTCCCTCTCTCTAAAAATAAATACATAAAGTCTTTTTTAAAAAATCAGTGGCCTTGGTGATTGAACTCATTCTCTAGTTGCTGTCTTAGCTCACCTAGAGGTCTGGGGCTAAGGTTCCAAACTTCTAATCACATGGCTGCTTCCCCGGACCAGCTGCCACCCTTAGGGTCTTTCCAAAAGTCACCTGATTAACTCAAATCAGGTGTGGTTAAAAGAGGCTTGATAAAAATAACAAGACACACCTTTTCCCTTTTGGTCCTGGGGCTATTTCAGGAACTATGAACAAAAGAATAATTACTATAACAAAAGATGCTCCCATCCCCCTTAATGCTTCACCAGTAAGGATGACATGTGGACTTTTATTGGAGATCCAACAGGCAATCTTTTTTTGTCACTCATTCAATTAATCCAAGTACCACACACCACACTAAATGCTAGGAACGTAACAGTGGAAAAATACACACAGATTGCCCCTTTGGAGCTTATATTCCAAAGGGAGAGGGAGCCAAACATACAGGCAAACTAACAAAAGAACTGAATTCCGTGGCACGTGAGAGAAGAAAGAGGGGATCTACTTTAGAAAGAGGGGTCCATCAGGGCAGGCCTCTCTCTCAGGGAAGGTGATCGTGTAGCCGAGACCCACACCACACGCGTAGAGCTGTGTGAAAAGAGAAGAACGCATTCAAGACACAGATAACATCCATGCTGCGCTCATTTGCCTGGTACCATAATATGTTCAATTAGCTTCTTACGATGGCTATTTAGTTGTTTCCAACATTTTCGTACAACAGACAACAGTGAAACGTGCTCATAAATACTTCTTTGCACACAATGCAAGTAACAGGAATCCCTAGAATTGATGCTGGGTCAAGAGATATGCGCACTTTTTATCTGGTGGATTCTACCCAAAAGCCCTTCAAAGATATTTGTGGTCATTTCAATTCCTACCAACAATGGATAAGTGTCAGTCTGTAGATGAAAACTGGCATCTCGTTGTTACTTTAATTTGTATTCCTCTTATTAGCACAAGGCCGAACATGTTTCACAAATTTAAAAGCTTTTGTATTTCCTTTTCTGTGAACTGTTAGCAGCCTTAGCCCACTTCTCTGTTGGCGTGTTAGCGCTGTTCGTATTGATCAGCACTGTGATCAGGTCATGGTTGCTCACCACCTCCCATCTGGTCTCTGCAGCAACGCAAGAGTGGAAGTGCGGGGACCAGGCAGGCTACGCCAGTAACTGAAGTGAGAGTGGATGCTAGTCTGGAAGGAGGTACTAGTAATGACAGAGAAGTGGAGGAATCCCCGACATATCGTGGAGACAAAATAGCTAGGGAATTGCTGATGGACTGGAAATGGGAGATAAAGGAAAGGGAAAAATTCAGAATGATTCCCAGATCTGCCTTAAATAACTTGGTGGATAAGTTAAATCTGAAGTGTGACAAGTAGAAATATCCATTATACCGGTGACATGAGGGTCTGGAATTTGGAGCAAAGGTTTAAACTGGAGATATAAATGGGGAATACATCAACATAAGCAAACAAACACACACACACACCCAGGGACTAGTAATAAGATACTAGCAGGAGTGCAAAGCAAGAAGGCCAGAGCACTGGCGCTGCAACACGCAGTCAGAGAAGCCAGGGGAAGAGACCGAGGAGGACAGGGAGTGAGGTGGGAGATGCGGGGACTGCAGGGGGAATCGGGGAGAGGCAACTGTCTAGGAAACCAAGCGTTTCAAAGAGAATGGAGTGGTCGATTGTGTTGGATGTGCTTGGAGGTGGCACAAGTGAAGACAGAAAAGTATCCACTGGGTTTGGAAACAGGGAAGCTGTTGGTGGCCTTCGAAAAATCAGTTTAGGGGAAAACACCAAATGATGCTCGTGAGGAGTAAATAGGAGGTGACAGACTGGAAACAGTGTACAGTCAAATCGTGCAAGAATTTTGGCCGTGAAGAGGAGAAATGGGTCAGAGCAGGGTTTTGCTTTGAAGATGAGAGGCATTAGAGTATGTGAACTCCCAATACCAGAGGGAACTGATTCTGAAAGAAAAAAATTAATAGACC
>PVKM010014358.1:0-20340 GCA_004027735.1 Carollia perspicillata
GATCCCCACCCTAAACGTGGGGACAGCGTCAGGCACAGACCTGCACATCAGTCATGAGAGCAGAGAAATCTGGCTCAACAGCACGTCCAGTTACCAGACAATAATCAACTGAAGTCACGTCAAACGACTCATAGATATAAAGGCATTCAAAGACTTTCTCAGTTTCATAATATGCGATACATTACTTCTAATGCTAAGAAAAATCATAAGATATAAAATTACACAAAATATCATTGTAACTGTTTTTAAAACCTATATACATAGGAAAGTATTTTTAACATATGGCATTAAAGCAGCCGTGTGCGGGTGACAGAACTATGAAAAGGACATCTTTCCCATTTTTCTAAATTTTCCAAACTTTTCTTATAAAGCAAGTATCACCACTGCCCTGCCTGGTGGCTCAGGTGCTTGGAGCGTCGCGCCATACACGAAAAGATCGCGGGTGTGATCCTTGGCCAGGGTGCAAGGGGCAACCAGTCGATGTTTCTCTCTCATATCGCTCTCCCCTCCCACCCCCGCTCTCTCTCTGAAATCAATAAAAACATATCCTCCGGTGAGGATTAAGAAAAAAAGCACTATTACTTTTATAATAAAAATAAATACAAGAACGTGCCTACATGCCAGCAGCAATAGATCTAACAAACTTTCACTGGACAGATTAAGGTCACATATGATGACAGAAAAACTTCAGAAGCTACGAACGGACAGAATACTACGTGAAAATAGATGAGCACCTCTCACCACTTCTTTCGGGACTGAAAGAGAAGCCAGTTACTTGCCCTTTTAAAAATTCGGTCGATGTTGTCGAACTTCTTTGCCTCCTCTGGAAGCTGCGACCTGATGTCCCCACCGATGAAAATGCTTTCCAGGTACATCCACTTTCTCTGCACCAGCATCCAGATCTGGGGACGCACAACACCACCGTCAGCACCGGTGCCTCCAGGCGTGTGGCAGAATTCCTCCCCAGCACGGGACAGGTTCACGTCAGGCAAGACGGCTCCTTCCCAGAGAGGCAGGATGATGGAGGAAGCATAGCTGGATATTTCAAAATACACAGCCACACGCAAAAGCACCAGAGAACTCTGCACGCCAGCCCCAGACAGGGAGGGAGCTTCCAGCCAGGTGCAGGGGTTGGAGGAGCCCTGTGACCCAGGGGGACACGGGACAGACCGTGCAGAAGCCCGTGTGGCAGGCAAGCCTAGGGCTGTGTGGTCCGCCATGCCACTCCCAGGCGCACACCCAAAGGAACTGAGAACAGGGACTCAAACGTAGTTGCACATAGATGTTCCCAGTGGCACTACTCGCAACAGCCTAAAGGGGGCCGTCAACAAACGAAAGGGAAACGGAAGTGGCCCATCCACACAGTGGACTGGGGCTCAGCCATGAAAAGCCACGGAGCCCCGACACCGGCTACGACTTGGGCGAACCGTGAGAACGTGCTGCTGCGTGGGAGACACCGGACACAGAAGGCCATGTAGTGCGTGAGTCCACTCTAGGAAATGTCCGGCATAGGTCAATACTTAGAGACAGAAAACAGACTGGAGGACGCTGGGGCTAGAGAGAGGTGGAGTAAGGAGTGGTCACTTTTAATGGGCACAGAATTTGCATTTGAGACTTTGAAAATGTTCTGAAACTAGACAGAGGTAGTGGCTGCACACACATGTTCTGGAAGATTCTGAATTGTACACTTTCAAATGGTTACTTTATGTTATGTAAATTTCACATCCACTAAAACACCTTTAAATAACAAACGTCCACACTGCACCCGACCTACCAGTTGCGAAGGCTCTTGCCCACTAAAAATCGGCTCTCGGCCGTCTGTCTTCCCTTGGTCTTTCCTCTCACCTCGATGACTTCGCCGATGAGAGAAAGCGTTTTTTCCCATTTGTGAACGGTTTGCAGAAAAGGCCCCACAAATCTGCTTCCTGAGATGCTCTGCAGGTTGAAGGTGTTGTCGTCGAGGCACTGGACGATCTCGTCGACGGAGCCCAGGATGTAACCCCGCTCCTGGGTGCCCTTGCAGTACTTGACCACGGAGAACTTCAGGTTCTCCCACGTGTCCAGGATCTCCTTCACGGCCTGCTCGGGCACGCGCGGATGGCTCAGGCACGTACGCTGAACAAACAGAGCCCCGACCCTCCCGAGGCTTCCTGAGCCTGCCCGGGGCCCGCCCCTCCACCCGGGGTCTGCGTCCACTTCCAGAACAAGCAGAGGTCCCGATGGAGAGATGCTGGCCATCGTTCACCAAGGACTCCCTGCCTGCCCAGTGAACCCTGTTGGTGCCCTGGTTACCACCCGTGCACAGGGGCGGGGGCGGGGGCTCAGAGCGGAAGCAGCCTCTGCTCCACGTGCTCGACTCCGAGCCCCACAGGCAGCCCCGGGCTGCGCACTCTCCAAGCCCTGCCTGTGCTCACTGTTAAGCAAGAAAATCAAATGATAAAATAATACACCTACAGATGATGACTTACACAAACACTCTATCAATATTTATGATATACAAACGTAGGTATAGCGTGTGTACATGTACTGTCATGTACATGCTTGTGTGCATGTGTGCCTATACACGCTTGTGCATTTTTGTGTTTATGTGCAAATGCGCTTTAGTATGTGTGTACGTGTGTGTACGTGCATCTTTCAGAGTTAAAGGATAGACTTAAAGTGTTAATAATCTTCAGGTGGTGAAATTCTGAGTGATTTGTTCATTTTCTCAGTTTTCTGCCGTGAACCTTCGTTATTTCTTTAATAAACAAATAAATAATGAGACTCTAGTTAGATAGAAAACTTCGGCGAGGCTGGTTTCCACATCTAGGACACATGGCTCCTTGCTCCCCACACACCACAGGTCCCCGAACCTCCTGCCGCCCCTGGGTGACACCAGTGCCCTCTGCTCAGAGCCCGGTGGCTAGCCAAGTGCGGCCCCACCTTCTCAATGGCAATCTCCTTGATGGCGGCCGTGACAATGTCATTGAGGACGTCTGTGTGCCGGTGAAGCTCCATGGCAAACATGTTTTCCAAGGTGAACGTTTCAGTCATTTCAAAAAACACACCAGTCTTTTCCATAAGCTCATTCCAGTGCCTGGAAACGCATTGACAGTGAACTGGTTACGCAGACCAAACTGAGCTACGGGTCGATTCACTCTCACTGCAGTTGGAGGACAACCCCATCATAAATATTCTGGAGTCCTGGAACGCGTTGGGGGATCCCACTGTCTGCCCAAGTTAAAGGCAGGAAACAACATCGAGCAAGAGCTCCTGTGGATGGGTCAGAGGGACTGGAAGGGGCTTCCTTGGGGGTGACTTTCTTGCTGGGTAGGATGAAGTCCTGTGCACGGCCCTCTGCCCACACTGGGAAATATGCTGGGGAACAGGAACAGAGGAGCCATCAGGAAGAAAGCAACTCACACCTCACTACTAATCCCTGTCCGTGGGGAGCGGCATCCAAATGGTGCCAGACAAATGAGAGGGACCCTCCTCCACACCACCCCCCTCCACCTGGCTATTCCATTACAAAACGAGGGAGCCCTGCTCTGTCCGATTGACAGCCACGGGCCACCTGTGGCTACTGAGCATCTGAATGTGAGGGGTCCCAGCTGAAACCTCCTGTAAGCAAAAAACACACACCGGATTGCGATGTACTTTTTAAGAACGTAAAATATCTTGTGAATAATGTTGTCCTTGGATTACATATTGAAATGACAATATGTTGCCTATATTGAGTTAATTAAATATGCTATTAAAATTAATTTCACCTGTTTTCTTCTCTTCCAATGCAGCTGCCAGAAAACTCTAAGTTCCTCGTTTGTGTTACATGCCTCCCCCAGAGGACGCTGATCTAGACCCCTTACCATTTCTTAAAAACAACTTTTGGCCGAAGCAACTGGAGATCACACTTTGCACCTGACAGGGTTGCCTTTTGTTTTAAACAAGAGAATCCTTGTGGGTGATAATTTTGTAGAAAGTGTACATGAAACAACAGGATGGAAACAGGACTTGCACACTGCCAGCCCTGCGTTGCAGCTGAGGCCACCAGGTCAACTAGGCAAAGACAAATCGGAAAGTGGAAGCCCCTCCCTGCTCTCACGGTGGCTGACAAAGGACAGAACGCACCTGTCCCTGAGCGCCTCATGCTTCAAATCAAGAAGTAGAGGAATCGAGTCTTTGAATGCCTTCATTTTTGCTTCCAAATGGTAGGCCACTGACAAGTTCCGGACCTGCCGGGGCAGCTTTCTGAGGGACCTGAGAAAGCCTTCGATTCCGTCCTGGAGAAACTGGACATTCAGGTTGACCCAGAGCGTCTGCGCCCATTCTTCTTTGGCAAGCTGGGAATGGACGAGAAAGGCCCGTCAGCAAGACCCCTCAGAATCACACAGGCGGCCGGGCCAAGAGGGCAAGCCCTCAGACCCTGGTCATGCTTGCTACTTTTCTGGACCGCCGCCCATCTACCCCCCAGCACCCTCTCGTTCACAAGGAAGGCCTGATTACGGGGCTCTAGAAGACAACCCAAAAACTCCCAACTTCCAACTCTCGCCAAAGCAGGTGTGTGCAATCCAAACATGGCCTCCGCTCCTCAGGAGAAAAGTGCGAGTGTGGGGTCAGAAACAGGCGTGTGGTGAACGAGGAGTCACATGGGTCTTCGTGTGCTTCATCCAGATGCGGCCTAACGCACCTCCCCTTCCTGATGAGGAAGCTAAGGTTACAAAGCACGAGTTAGGTGACCGCGCTCGATTACCACGATGACCAGGCTCTCCGTGCTCCATGTTCCGTGTTCCTGAGACTCACGTGACAAGCACTGTCTGGTGTAAACCTGCCGTCTCCGACAGTCCCGCATGCCACTGCAGCACCAAGGCTTAACGGGCTGCCCTGAGACTGGGCACAACTGTGCCTGACAACAGGCGGAGCTGACTGGTGAGCTCTGTGCACAGCAGTTGTTTCAGTTCAAGGGAAACGATGTCCTGCTGCAGAAGGGTGGGCCTACGCCCAGCGGCTGCCTGGGGCCAGGCCTGCTGAGGATTCAGAGCTGAGCTCAACCGCAGCCCCACAACCACCGCCTTCCTCCTCAGGCTCCACAGCGCCCCCTGCCCTCACTGCCGGGACACTGAGCAGCAGCACAGGGGTTCGTTCACCTGTCCGCCTGACCAGGCCCCGGGCACCCAGACACTGGTTTAACGTCACTCTGGTGCGTCGTGCGGAGGATTCTGGATGGGGTTCACATTTGAGTCAGCTGACTGGGTGAAGCAGACCGCTCTCCCTCTGCGGGTGAGCCTCGGCCAGCACCCTGAAGGCCTGGACCCAACAACAGGGCTCAGGACGAGAACACCCACGCACTCTGATGGACGGACCTCGAGCTCAGACTCGGGGAGAGCAACACCGTGGGCTCTGCTGGGTCCCAGCGTGCCGACTGCAGGCCGCAGGGCCGCTCAGCCTCTGTGACCGCTGAGCCGATTCCTTCCAGTAAACCTCTCCAGTTCCCACTGGCCCTGTTTTCCGGAAGAACCCAGACTAACACACTAATTCTCTCCTGGGGGCTCAAGAAGAGCAGGGACAGTGAGTGTGTTTCTGCTCCCCAACCAGTGTAGCACTGGGCTGTAAAGAAGTGTGAATAAATAGATGGAGGAATGAATGAATCAGCCAACCAACCAACCAATGGCATGAAACTGCACGGAGAACGGGCACGAAGGAAAAATCCACGTGGCACGATACTTGCTACTGTTTGCTTCCACTTCCGACAGTTCGCCCCGCGCCGTCGCCAAGCCCTGACCCCCAGAGAGTTCTCTCATCACTGTGGTGAAGCACACCATGCCACTTAGCATGTTAATCATCTCCTGGTGTACCGGTTAGTGACATCACAGACGTTCCTGATGTTATGTGACCACCAGCACTATCTCGTTCCAGAACTCTCTCCTCCTCCCCAGCGGAAACCCTGGACCCATCAGCAGTCTTCCCAAGAGCCAAAGGGCAAGGTTCTATGACAGTGGCCCAGGCTCTGTACTGTGGGGGCCTCCAAGGCCACTGGGCCTGAGCGAGTCCTGCCCCCCGCCAGGGAGGCTGAGTCTGCGGGGCCGCTCACCTTCAGCCCTCTGTAGAGCTCATACACCACCTTCAGCCCGCTCATCTCCTTCTGCACCTTGAGCAGCTCGGGGTACATTGTAATCGGAAGATCAAACAGTTTCTCAGCATTAGCCAGCTCCTGGCGTTTCTTTTCATGTTGTACCAGCTCTCTTTCAAAAGTGGCTAAAAGTTCAATTCCTGGTAAACAAGTAAATACATAGGTAAATACAGAAAACTCTAAGGCATTGAAGTTACAGAAGAAATCACAAACAATGTATATGAACTATCATTTCACCCACAGAAGTCATCGGGGAAGACAAACTTGGAAGCACCAGACTTGATCTCACCGTGGCTCTAACTAAAACGGAAGGGCCAGTTACATCTGCAAGTTAGGAAAGCCTGTCTCCTTAGCATCCTCCCTCCTCTCAGTGTCTCAGCCTGGGATGGACCCCTGGACCCCAGGGGAGCTTCTAAACATCTCCACAGCCTGACCACCCTCTAGAACAAGGGACTCGGACAACGTGGCCCTGGGCCGCGGCACCAGTGGTGCTTGGAGACTCCCCGGGTGAACCCCGCATACAGGCAGGGGTAAGAAGCCCCACCCCATCCTGTCCTCCCATAAAACTCAGAAGTAAAACACACTCAACACCCCAAAAGACCAACGAGAGTCTTCTCACCACTGTCAAGATCTTCCCCAACAGAACCGGGGCCTTCGCAATAAAAACGTTTTGCAAAATCCTCTATCTGCTGCCTGTAGCCCGATATTTCCCCTCGAGTAATCTGGGAAAAGCAAGGTGGCATTAATTGGACCCAATGGATGTTTCTCAGCGTCTCCACTCAGCAAGTAAAAATGCAGAAGGTACCTCCGTGAAAGTTCTCTTTATGCCGCCAAGCGCGCGCTCCACGTTCACCGAGTCACTGAACAGATTTAACCACATCGTCTCAATGTTGTCCACCAGTGTTTTCTCTGCATCGGGGGGCTGATTGAAAAACAAAGAAGGGCAACACAAATGGTAAATGGTCAACAATTTGGAAGTGAAATTTCTGCTCAAAGCCACTGCCAAGAAACTTTTGCTTATGGTTACAGCAGGCTGAGTGATTTGAAACAACGAAAGAGCTGGTTGAAAAATAAAAATTATATATTTATAGCCCTGAGTAGTGTGGCTCAGTGGGTCGGGCATCCACCCACAAGATGAGAGGTCGCTGGTTTGATTCCCCGTCATGGCACATGGCACACGCCTGGGTTGTGGGCCAGGCCCCCCCGGTTGGGGGCGTGTGTGAAAGGCATCAACATTTCTCTCCTCTTTCCCCCTTCCTTCCCCTCTCTCTAAAGTCGGTAAGCATGAGCTCGAATAAAGATAAAAAACAAAATAACAGGCATCTAAGGAAACAAAATGACTTGAATGAAACCAAGAAACCAAGAGCAACATGAACAACATAAGCAGACCACAACAGAGTTTTAGGATACAGAGTTTAAAATCATTTTACTTAATAGAGTAAAATAAACAAAAGACAAAACAGAATTTTTAATTATAGAAATAAAAATTCTGCATACTGCGTGTTTTTCCAATGAGAAGAGCTCTGTCAGCCCAGGGCCACTGCTCGGGGAAAGGTACTCGAAGCAGTCAAGCAGTGTCGATGCTGAAATGTAACTGTCATTCAACTAGACTTAAAACAGCTACTTGTCTCTCCCAACTAGTGTTTTTCCAGTTAGTTCTTTGTGCATTTGTGTGTGTGTGTGTGTGTGTGTGTGTGAGAGAGAGAGAGAGAGAGAGAGACAGAGAGACAGAAAGACAGAGAGACAGAGACAGAGACAGTATGCAAAATTTCTGCAGTTTCAGGAGCTCAACCATGGAATTCTAAAGGTCCTTGAAACCCACATTTAACAACCCTAAACAGACAGAGACAATTGAATTATTATTTTCTATCAGTTAGTCATCATCTTTTCCCCCATCCCTCTTCCCTTACCATTTTTGCAAAGGCTTTTACTTATCAAAAGAAATTACAGCAAAAAAGAGAGAGAGAGACTGGAATGGTGTGCAATTAAATACGAGTCTATAGAAGGTATTATTTGAGCTATGCAAGATCAAGAATTAGACCCTAAATTTTCACTGTTCTAAATAACAGTGGGGTTTGCTTTACATTTAAATTTCATCACTTCAAGTCTTAAACAAATCTGTGGCAGTGTATTTGAGGAGCATCTCCAGACAGAGCCTCCATGTGCAAGACCAATGGGCAAGCGCCGAGGAAAGCAGACGCCCACTCACGTGGAGGCTGTACACCGCCATGGTGCGGTACCGCTCCTGGACATCCCTGTATCGGAGCTCCATGAGCAAGGATTTACTTCTGATCTCTGCAATTGTCGCCAGGACAAACTTGAGGTCTTCAAGGGTATTAGGGCTCTTCTTCAAGTTTTTACCCAGGTTCTATAAAAGAAAGTTTGAAGGACACAAAATAAACGTGGGGTGAAGGTACCGACCAAGACCACGCCCTCACGAAAAGCAGCGGTAACGAAATCTAGTGACCCGCTACCTCCATCTCCTCGTACAGACTGTACAGCTCCTCCTTGGCTGACTCGCTGAGCAGCTTTCCCAGCGAGACCACCCAGGACCTGGCGCTCTCCTGCACCGTGCTGGCCAGGGGCCCGAGCTGGAGCCTGATGCAGTGCTCGTCCTTAGTCAGAGGGTGGCGCGCAACTTCATAGGAGATCTTGGAGTAGAACTGCAGCTTCTCGTCGAACGCTGTGCAAGGAGGCTTCTTGGCAGCAAATTTCTCCATCACGATGGCTTTGTCCAATTTCCAAAGCGGGCGGTACTTCTTCCATTTCTGCAGATACTTCATGAGACTGATCAGAATCCTGTGGACATTTTGGGGGATCATGACAGCTTGTTCAATGATCTGAGGGTTCAGAGAAATGTCACTGTAGAAGCTGATGATAACAACTTCCTCCTCCTCCCCCTTCTGAGGAGGGCACTCTATGCAGCTGCCGTTCATCCACCGAACAAAATTCTGGCAAAATAAGCATCAGGGGGAAAGACAGTACTTTAGTATCAATTTTGCTTCCTATGTGGACATAAGTATTCAGTAATAATTCTTGCTAGTAATGAAAAATCACTTGATTATTAATAAGTTGTGCTCAGTGGCACAAAGGACTACAACTCTCTGTTCCTCCCATCACTTCCCTGCCCCAGGCTGGCCTGCAACGAGACCACCGGGAGGGCCAGAAGTGGTTTCTGCAGGTTCCGAGCCAAGGACTCAGGGAGCTGCGCAGCTTCCACTCTCACAGATAAATGGACACGTCGATAAACAAGAACAGGCCAGACGACGTGAAGTGCTGGGAAGAAGGCGGCATGGTGTGTGACAGAGAAGGGCCAGGAGCCAGTGAGCAAAGGTCTGGGGCAGAAGTCTCCACTCGAGCATCCAGCCCAGGGAAGGAGCAGTACCTGCTGCAGGTACTCGAGGCTGAAGCCCAGGGGAGCAGACAGACGTGGGGACAGAGACCAGGGAGGCAGGCAGGTACTGGCCCGTGACTAGAACGAGGGGCTCGGATTATGTTCTAACTGCAGTGTAAAGTCGCTGGGGCCCCCATCCAGGGGATGACAGGAGATGGCTCGCTTACTGACAAGACCGTCCGGACCACCTGTTACGGTGGAGGACGGATCACCCTTGAATTCGTCCAGGTAAAGTAGCAGCACTCAGGATAGACCAGTCACATGGGAACGGGGGGAGGAAGACAGTAGATGATGCTTTTGGGCAGCAAGGTGTGCCTGCCAACAGGCTGGATGTGGGTGGATGAGAGAAAGCGAGGAGCCAGGGAAGGCGCCCTGGCTTTAGACCCCAGCCATCCCACTGAGTTGGTGCCAATTCCTGAGATGAGGAAAATCGGGGCGGGACCAGGCCGTAAGACCTGCATCCTGGACATGCCAAGTCTAAGATCCAAGGGGAGACATCAAGTAGGTAACGGGCCAGAAAAGTGCGGTGAGGTCTGGGCAGTCGGCTCCATGGGGGTGTGGGTATTAAAGCCACAGGGCTGATCACGACTGTGCAGGGGAGGGAAAGGAGAGAAGAAGAGGGAGCCAGGATCGAGCCTTGGGACAGTCCAAAACGTAGAGCACTGCAGAGGAGGGGGAGCCACGGAGAGAGGACAGCAATCTGGGCAGACCACAGAGTGGACCTGGTCACGACCTGGTCACGACCTGGTCACGACCCGCTCAGGAGGCTGCCGCCAGCCACAGGCAGGCCCAGCCCTGAGATGCGAAGCCGCTGGTGCAGCAGTGCAGACATCCCCGCCTCACCTTGGTGACCTCCACACAGTTTCGGACGCAGTGGACACACATCTTGTTGATCTCATTTGAACTGGGATGAAGGATGATCTCCGGTGCAGTCAGAATGGTTTCCGTTTGGAACAAAGGGACATTTCCCAGGATTAAAGAGTTAAAAGACTGCAAGTTCCTGAGTAGGGTTAATAAAAGAGACTCAGTCCTCACTAGAGCAGAACACATCCAGCAACTGATGGAAACGCCCAGAGTCACCAGAGTCCCACGTAAAAAGCCTGGTACACAGAGTGTCCCATTCCAAGGCACTAACGGACAGTTTGGGGTGAGCTTTATTATGGATCCTCTTTTTTTGGCATAGATTGTACAAATAGCTCATTTCAATTTTGGGGAACTAACTACCAGTTGGGCAATACTTAATAATAATGATGACCCCCAAAAGCTGTCTGACTCTGGCTCAGGAAAAACGGCCGCACGCGGGCTCACGTCGGCCCGGGAAGCACTGTCCCTGTCTTCAGGCCTCGGCCCGAATGCAGCCTCCGCACACCACCTGGCACAGCTGCGCTCCCTTCTCGCCCCAGGACATTCCCCTTTCTTTCTTTCCTAGACGTCGCCGTGGCTGCGTCTGTCGCCTGCGTCATGCCTCTCCCCGCTGTGAGGCTGGCCGGGGCCACAGGCATCCATCCCAACGTACATGATGCTCTCCTGGCCAGGGCTGTCCTCGAGGCCACCAGGACATGGGAAAGGGTCCCCTGACTTTCATGGCAGCCTCTCTCAATGCAGGCAAGAGAGTCACCCGGGGGTTTCGTGACACAGATACTTGTGTGCCTTTCAGGTGGCTGAGGGGGTGGAGGGAGAGCTCCTTTTCTGAGGGTCTGACAGGAGCCAAATGGAAAGTCATCCCTCCATGCTGTGAGCAGCCTTCGCCAGGAAGCAGCGCTCCTCTCCACCTGGCTCTGACTCTGCCCCTGCAGCACCCCTGTAACAACCGCCTGTTTAAACCACCCTAATCTGCACCCTAATCTGCGCACACGGTCCTCAGAACAGCAATGAGGCAGACTTACTTCAGGATGAGCCGGGTCAAGACCTCATACAGTCTCTTCTCCCAGTGCTCGTAGTAGGAGGCCAGCTTGGGGGCCTTGCCCGTGTTGGTCTGGACGACCAGGCCCTCCACTTTGGTCAGCAGAGGCCCGATGGCAAGGTACCACCTGACCATGTAGTCCACGTCTTTGGCCCTCTCTCGGTCAATGTGTTCAAAGAACTCCTTCACACCTGTAGAGGAAGTCACCTGTCACTGTCCTTCATAGGGAGGGACAATTCCTCGAAAAGCAGCCCAAACATTAGCTGTCTATCTTGGAAGTACAAAAGCAACCTCTGAGCTTGACCGAAGCAGATAACGAGGCAACACCAGAAGCCAAGACGGACCCTAGGCAGGAAAGAAGGACAGCGTGGAGCAACCCTGTGCAGAAGCCCACGCACCACGCCCTGAAGGCAGTGGGCATGTCTCTGGGCAGTCCCGAGTTCCCTGAACTGCAGGCTGACTGCACCCGAATTCCAGGTTGATGAGTCTAAAGCCACTCAAAACACCTGGTTTGAACAATCGAGTGTGAGCTCATGAGTGTGAGCCCATGAGAATCACCGATGACCCTTGCAGGTCAATGGGTGAGACCACTTGGAGTAGTTCTACTCTGTTCGTGGAATGTGTATGCACACGCACGTGTGGGTTCACAGTCACCACCAAGAGGTTGTTTCCTTTCCTTCCATAATCAAAGAACCAAGGAGTCAGGCCTACCTGGGAGTTCTTCGCCACTTTTCGGGGCTGGATATTTAAAGAGATTTATGGACTCTATTAGTGTAAGCCTGGAAGAAATGTCTTCCGCGTTCTTTTGAATCTGATGCACGAGGGACTCGAATTTCCCAATGGCCTGTCTGCACCGAGTTATGTAGTCAGCAATGCCTTTGGTGAAGAGAGAAACAGAAAAAGAAAGGTATTTGGCCCTCGGGCCTTTCTCTCCGTGGCCCCCTCTACCGTCTGTAAGGGTAATGCTATGCAGCATCCCTCTCGCAGGAAGGACCCTGCTTGTCCCGCCCCCTGGGTCAGCGAGGTGGCAGAGAGCCACGGGCACCCCTGGGGAGGAAGGACCACTGTGCTCAGAATCAACAAAATGACATATTTCTTCTGTTCAAATTTTAGCATAATCATACATGAAGCACTGTGGGGACAAAGAGAAGGTCCAACCCTCTTGTCTCCTTGTTGTCACAGCAGCCAGAACGCTGCCCTCTGTCCCACTTAGAAAAGTAAACAGTGAACCGTGACCAGTGAACCGGGGTTAGCACCCACGATGGGCTGGCAATGGCCCAAGCACGTGCTGGTGTTACGTCGTCAATTCCCTCCGACGGCCCTGAGAGCTGGGTACTAAGCTCTCGCCCATCTGACGTCACCTCCGGGAGCCGGAGTAAGGCCGGCCCTTCCTTACCTCTCCTGCTAAGTGAGCCCTGTGCGCCGTCTGCAGAACAAGCGCAGGGCTGAAAGATGGAGAGAGGGTGAGCCGGCTGTGACCTCGGGGCCCGAGGAACGACAGCCATTCTTCTTCCTTTTACCTCCAAGACCTGGAGCCAAAGCAGCTGGTGACCCACCAATGCCAGTGGGCAGGGACACATGTAACAAAAACATGCCCCAAGACGAGCTTGCTCTCTCTAGCTGAAAGGCCAGGAAAGGGACGTCCTTGCAAGACAGGAAACTTTAAAGAGTCACGGCCCTACCCCAGCCAAACACCACAGACAAAGCTGTGCCCTCACCCTAAGTCACACCACTGAGGGCCAGCGGGGCGCCCAGACTGCCCCGTCGTGACGCTGGCAGGAGGTGCCCCAACCCCGTCCCCTCGCGCCTGCTGCAGTGGCAGCGGAGAAGGCCTTGGAGGCTGATGGGCGTGCATCCCCACAGTCCAGTAATGAACGCTTGGCAAAATGTCTGGGGAATTGTGCTGAGTGACAAAGGCCACCCCAAAAGGGTATATGACACTCCTGAAATGACAAAATACAGAAGTGGAGAACAGACTGGAGGTGGCCAGGGGCTGAGGAGAGGGCGGGCTGGCAGGGCAGTGAGTGCGACTTTAAGAGAGAGGAGGCATTCTGTGCCTTGACCACGTCGAAGCCAACGCCGGTGAGAGGTCAGCGTGGGGCGGCCAGGCAAAGGGTGCACTGGTCTCCCCGCATTCCTTCTTACAACTGCGTGTGAATCCATAATCATTTCAAAATTAAAACTTTAATTTTAGAAAAATAAACAAGTGCCACTTGATTTCTGGAGAAGCTAGCTCGGGGTCAGCAGTATCAAAACGGCACACATTTACCTTCACAGCCCCCTGACGTCTAGAGGTGAGGTCCACGAAGTGACTGGATTAACGCTCCCCACATAACCATTCGCCACATCCACACACACAGAGATCACGGCGCAACCAAAACCGTCTCCAGGTCCAGGAGGCAGCAACGGACAAGGTGCGTTACCTAGCGAGTTCCAGTTTAAGCGCTTGTATCCAGACCTGAAGACGCGCACCAGCTCCTGAGAGTGCTCGTCGAGGAGGACGGCCTCGGCCTCGCTCAGCGTGCCCACCAGCACGTGGTAGTGGTCCAGCATGCGCTGTATCCCCTCTGTGTACCTGCGCATTCCAGGGAAGACGGCGACACAAGGCAAGGACGAGGGAGCTCGCAAGCGGCTTAATATGGCCCACCTTAGAGACGGCTTACAAAAGGCCTGGAGTGGCCTGAACCGTGGGTCGAGATTTGCAGAAATGCAAAGTGATGCCACTCTTCCCACTATCTTTCTTTTTTGGTTACTTCTCCAATGTTATTTATGTTAACGTGGAACGGTTCATTATTGTTATTTTTAGGTAAGTGAATAAATATATATTATAAGCATTTCTTAGTTTTAATTTATAGTAAATATTGGTAGTTATAAAATCCACAAAAACAAAAGCTTTGCAAAAGGGGAGCAGTTCTCGATAATTTTTCAGAGAGTAAGGGTGTCCCAAGACCAAAAAATTTACTACTGATTTAAGAGAAGCAGCTTTTTACCTAAGAAATTTGTCCTCCTGGAGGGCGACATTCCTTGCTAATTCAGGGACAGGAAATCCCAGCTGTTCCAAGTATTTTGTTTCATTAATAATCTCCCTGAGAGCAGTCGGAAAATTGATTGCAAAAGCCGCGCTCCTGTCAGAGCTCGTGGCGTCCTCAGAGACCTGTGGAAGGGCGGAGCAATCAGATCACCACCCAAGTCACACGTGGGTTGGAGAGACATCAGTTGTAGGTCCCCGGCCCCGACAGACTCGGGAGCTGGCTGGGACCAGCGAGAACATATATTGGTGAAGTTTTTAAAGAATTCCACTCAGCCACCCACCTTTGATAGCTGGGCCATTGCATACAAAAGTCACACAATTCTGGCTCTCCTCAAAAACCTGGGAAAGCTGATGACCTGTGACAAGAATGGGCTGGCGGGGAGGAGCAGTGGCCCCTTTTGAAAAGGCCAGAGCAGTGAGCTCCTCACAGGCCTGCCTGGCCCTGTCGCCCCTTTTGGTCCCTCCTTCAGAATTTCAGGGACCAAAGACCGAAAACTGGCAGGGCCAAGCCAGTCCTCGAGTTTTCTCACTGGGCACCTACTGCGTGCCAGGCCCAGAACAAAAGACAAGAAGAGTCATGTGAAATGGCGTCTCCTGCAGGTAAGAAATGGTCTGTGGCCAGCTCTTTCCTCCGTGGTTCAACTAACACTTTGTGCACTTATGTTACTGAACCCAACTCAGGCTCAGAGTGAAGCCCCTTGCCCAAGGACTCAGGAGACTTGCCCAACTCTGATGCGTTTCCTGCCAGTCTTTGATTTTGGAAACACCCATTGACTTTACGAGCCTCAGGAAAAGGCCACGCCCCCAACGGCCACAGCCGCTGTGTCAGGACTGGACGCAGAGGACGAACCTTAGTGAGCAGACTCTTCTTCATGAGCGCCGGCAGCAGCTGCTCGGTCGCGTCTCTCCACTGCTCATACTTTCTGTCTTCATAGTTCTTCATCGTCCTGCCCACCTCCAAATACTTCTGTTTTACCTATCAAAGGATTCAAACAAGCATCATTTGGCCCTTGAAGATGATATCTCTCTCTCAAAAAAAATTATCTAGCACATTCTGCAAAAGGAAGTGGACAGAATTTCACAACTTCTGTACAGTCTGCTTGAGATGGTGTGGCTGGAGCCCTGGGCTGACGGGCAGAGACCAGCGACCCCAGCCTGCGGGCTGCATCTGCCACAGCCCCTGCGCTGGCACAGCTGTCCCGTGACCAGAAGGACATCCCAGAGGACAATGCTTTGTGGCACATGAAAACTACTTGAAATTCAAGTTCCAGCGTCCATCCACAAAGTCTTGTGGGAACAAGCCACTCCTGTCTGTCTTCATGTTATCTGTGGATGCTGTCTGCTACCAGCATAGGGCCAAGGAGCTGCAACCGAGACTGTATGACCCACAAACCCCTAAAATATTTACTCTCTGGGTTTTTAAAGAAAAGGGTTGTCAACAACTGTGATATAACTTACAAAAACCCACAGGCGGGGAGGGACAGGCAGTATTATCAGAAAGATGGTGGTCACCCTCTAGAGGCTGAAGTTCAAGTCCAGGGAGAAGCCCACTTGCCTACCACCTGGAAGATGTCGCAGGTATTGAGATGCCAAAGAAAAAGGATGAAAAGGGCCTTTTAAGTCTGAGCCCTGAATCAGGGACCACAGAGGGGACCTCCGAAGTGTCAGGCGGGGCTCTGAGCGAGAGCTGCTTTTCACACAGGCGTCTCACTGGCGCCTGGGACACACAGCAGGGGTGGGTGGTTCCAGCAACGCAGCACACCTCCCTTCCCCGGTCACTGTCCAGGATCTCCGCCACTTCCTGGAACCTGAGGATGGTGTGCTTCATCCGGAAGAACAAAGACCGCTCCCAGTAGATCGCACCGGCGACAGGAGGGTGATTCTTGTACAACGGCGGGCTGTCGAGGTTCTCCATGAAGATTTTATTAACGGTGTCTATCTGGAAAGCAATCCGATGCACACTATGAGCAATTTGCATCGTCATTCAGCCAAGAAACACTCGGCTGGGAGGAACGAACACCGGAATGTCAAGAGACAGTCAAGCGAGTGTCCTTACTACTTCTTATTTCACACTTCTCTTGTATTTTCCCCGTAATTTTTTCTACTGTTTAATACGTGGAACATTCCAAATTGCCTTATCATTATAGACTACACACATTCACTTGACTGACTTCTTAGCAATTCTGAAACCTGTTCTAGACAGGAATCGTGTCTGTGTGCATGCCATTGAGGTTTCATCATTCTTATATATTTTCAAATTGTGGTAAAACAGACATAAGATAAAACTGACCACTTTGGCCACTCTCACTGCACAGGTCGGCGGCATCAAGCGCACTCACACGGTTGTGCACCCGTCACCCAGCCGCCTCTCAAACGCCCGCAACCATCCCATCCGGAAACCCTGTGCCTGTGAAACGCTTGCCCCCGCCCTGCTGAGCGCCCTTCTGCTTTGTCTACAAATCTGACCACTGCCAACTCCTCACATAAGGGGACTCATACACGAGTTGTCTCTGTGGCTGGCTCATCTCACTTCTCAGGGTGTCCTCGAGGCCCACCCACGCTGCAGCAGGCGTCAGAACTTCTTTCCCATTTCAGGCTGAGTACAGACCACATTTTGTGAAGCTGCTCACCAGTCAGTGGACACTTGGGCCCCTCCCACCCCTGGGCTGCTGTGAACAGGCCGCCGTGTGCGGGTGTGCAGACATTCCTCGAGGTCCTGGTTTCAGTTCTTCTGGGCGTCTGTACCCAGAAGTGGAATCGTGGGACCACACAGCCTGGGTCTGCATTCTAAAAGCATTTCCCCACTCTCATCTGGGTATTAGGAGTGGAAGAGAATAACAGCCCCCACCAAAGGCCCTGGTCCCCAGAACTGTAAATCCACTGCACCGTGTGACAAAGGGAATGGGCGCTGCACAGAGCACTGAGGCTTGCAGACCACTGACCCCTGCATTTTCCGGGTGGGTGCTGCACTCACCCACAAGGGCCCTTCAAGCAGGACGAGGGGCAGAGTTGTCGGGGTGGGACTGGCCGCTGCTGGTTTTGAAGGTGGGAGGAGACCTCAAACCTCCAGAAACCAGAAGCCACCAGGGAATGAATCCCCCCAGGAGGCTCCTGCTGGTTGGTACTTTGATTTAAACCCAGTGAAACGGTGGCTGGCTTCCGCCCTTTAGCACTGAATGTAAAGTAACAGACTGGTATAGTTTGCGGTCCCTAAGCATGTGGTAACTTGTAGCAGCAGCAGTGGGAAACTAACACAGCCGACCATCGCTAGACCCCTCTATCTTGCCCTGCCGTACGTACGTCAGTCTAACCACTTCCCACATCTCGTTTCATTTTCTGAGTAAAACAGGAAGCCCCTCTCCGTCTGACTCTCCCACTAGACACTGATTCCGAGTCTCACCCTCCTGCCTCTCGGTGCCTGACACTGCACGTGGAACTCACAAGCACCGGATGCACTTCCTGCGTGAACACAGAAATCCACCCGTGACCTCTGCGCGTGGTGAGCTGCGATCACCGCCGTCATTACGGTGATCACTGTCACACCTCACTCACCCAGGGCCCATTGCAATCGCAACACGAGGTTTACCCTGTTACACCCGACACTCTCACTGAGTGTCCCCACTGAAGAGACAAGCCACTTTGCTTTGGTTCCTGCGTTATGTGACGTACCTGGGAAAACTCCGACGTTTCTCTGAATTTATATGGAAAAGACAGATAATGGAATGACTCAATTGTTCACATTTTGCCAAGTACATTTTTACTGTGACAGCAGCTACAGATTTCTCATTTACCTCTTTGCAATACTGGGCAAGAATATCATTAAACTTCATCATCATTTGTCGATTAATAGCCTCCCGTGAACGAATATGCTTAAACTTTAAAAGCATGTCAAATGCTGCCTCAGCTGATCGAAGCGTCTTGAAGGATTCATCAATAAAATTTTTTGCTTCTTTCTCAATAACCTGCCAAATAATAAAAATAAAAATAAGAAAACATTCCAATGTCACTACCCTCCAAAAGCAAAATGGTAAAAAAAAAAAGAGCAGAAAGCCAACTAGTGCCCCAGGGGGTCCCCGGGACTGTAGTGGGGGCGGTGTCCAGTCCACAGCAGGAGACGGGCTGCTTCCTCCCCGCTCGCCCCTCGGCAGTTCAAACCATGGAAAAGGAAGGTTCTAAAGTGTAAACTTACGGAGACAGAGAAACGGGGGAGGGCACAACTGTAGAGGAGGCAGTTCAGGAGTTTTTGGAAGGAGAGGGACTAACTTGACAGAAGGCAGAGAATTACCCCTCATGCTGGCAACGGGGGTCCTCTCTGCTGCCCAGGAAACCTCTGGGGGGCTGAGCTCTGGAGGTGCCAGGAAGAGGAGGGGCAAACAAGGCTTCCTTCCCCACCCCACACAGCCACGCCCCAGTGCACCCCACACACACCCCTCTTTTTTTAAGCAATTCTTTTTCTTTTTTTAAGATTTTATTTATTTATCTTTAGAGTGGAAGGATTAGGAAGAGAATTATCAATGTATGGTTGCCTCTTGTGTGTCCCCTGCTGAGAACTGGCCTGCATCCCAGGCATGTGCCCTGACTGGGAATCGAACCAGATTCTTTTGGATGGCAGGCCCGCACTCAATCCACTGAGCTACACCAGCCAGGGTTCCCCCACCCCACTCTTTAAAAAGGAAAAGGCTAATGCAAAAAAATTAAATCAGAATGACATCAGACTTCTGGTAGCACTGGGGGAGACACGTCAGTGATGAACGCCTTCAACTTTTGGAAAAAACGTTACTCTCAACCTTGATTTCTACGCCTGTTGTTGCGGAGCCCACAAACACAAGACTCAGAAAGTGTGTGTCCCATGAGACACACTCGGTGACTTCCTGCTAACTCTCAGGGAGTCACTGAGCAATGTGCTCCTACGGAACAGAGGAGTAGACAAGGACAGAGGGGGTGTGAAGTCTAGAACACAGGTCCCAGCAGAGGTGAGAAAAGACAGAAAGCGCAGGGCACCTGCTCTGAGAGCAGACAGTCCGGGGCGGCGTAGAGCAGCGGCAGGCTCCGGGAGAGGGCCCCCTCGGAAAGCGACGGCACCGCTGTGCTCCAGCAAAGGGGACCCACTACTGGGAGGTGTGCGGCTGAGATGTTAGAGCGACTGGAAAAAGCAAACAATGCAGAGGTAAGTGAGCGGGGGAAGGCAAAAGAAAAGCGACGGCTAGCTCCAGGAAAACGAAGGCTTGGACGGGAAGGGCAGCGTGGCTGGGAGGCTTCCTGAGGCGGCAGCGAGCAGTATTCGCACAGGCACAGTGAGGAAACTCTGACCACTAACTTAACCGGAAGTTAGCACCAAACTGTGTTAGATTAGACGACAGCACGGCCAAGGGGGCTGTGGGAACGGGAGAGTCACGTCTGAGAAGGAAACAGACACACAGGCACGCCCTCTCCTTCGGGAAGCACAGGGTGTGGAAACCACCAGAGAAAGTGGGGATGGAGAGGGCTCAGCTTGGGGCCGCTTGTTCTCATCATGAGCCCTTTAGTATTGCAGCAGCTTTGGTGAAAAGTTCAGTGTAAGAATGAACAACACTTACAATGAAATGGAAGCCGAGAATAGTTCGAGACAGTTAAAAGGAAAACGTTTATATAACCAAGTAGGACTGTCTGGGCTTGTCCCCATAAAGAGGGATTCTGGGATTAAAAAACAATTACTCAAGACACAACACGGGGGCGGTGCTTCCCCACAGGGCGAGAGGGAGCCACCTATCAAGCCTGGTGCAGTGAGGTCACACTTTCACCTCCAGCCCCACCCCCAACTCTGCCATGCCCACACAGCACGCCAGAACCTCCTGTAGCACCCCCCTCCCCAGCCCAGCCCACCGGTGCTGTGGCCAGAAAAACCTCACTACGTCTAATTCCTGCCG
>PVKM010014359.1:0-29132 GCA_004027735.1 Carollia perspicillata
GTTCCCAGTCAGGGCACATGCCTGGGTTGCAGGCCAGGTCCCTGGTGAGGGACACATGAAAGGCAACCACACACTGATGTTTCTCCCACTCTTTCTCCTTCCCTTCCCCTCTCTCTAAAAATAAATACATAAAATATTTTTTAAAAAGATATAAATGTCTAATCACTGTTTTATACTTGAAACTAATATAATGTTTGTACATTAACTATAATTGAACAATAATCCTAATAAATAGCTTTAACCCATCAACACTTTACATGTACTTTTTATATATTAAGAAAAGAAATAGTAAAAATGTTCATCTCAGGGTATTGAACAAATAAATTACACAAGTAGTATATAATTAGTATTCATATCTTTGGATAATATTAGATGACAAGGGAAAATATTGTCTTCATGTCATTAAATATTACAGAACACTCTGCATATGACTAATTTTTTGCCCTTTTCAACTGCTCTGCAATGAATTGCAATAAAAAACTTTTTGAGTTTACAATTTCTATAAAAGGTTTGCAAACTGGCCCTAATTGGTGTGGCTCAGTGGGTTGAGTGTCATCCTGCAAACCAAAAGGCCACTGGTTCGATTCCTGGTCAGGGCATGCGTCTAGGTTTTGGGTGTGTACTAACACATAAATTACAAATGTAAGCGCCTTCTATTTTTCAACTAGGAACAGTTTTGCCAATTATTCAACATCGGTAATCCTGAAGGAGGGACAAGTGAGATGCTGAAAATTACTATACAGTATACAACACTGTCTTATATAAGTAAAACCTACATTCACTGAAGTTTATTGCCCATTAAGTACCTTGTCAAGTCACATGGTGCTTTCCTTTAGGAAGGAAGGCTGAATAAGGGGCGGTCTCTATTGCAGACTGTTTTCTTTTTAATGAAAATTTCAAATATATTCAAAAGTAGAATTAGCTGAACACCCTATACACCTCATAACTCTAAAACCTGAAATGGAGATGAAATACTTGAATACGAACTTTTAAAGAAAATCTTCAATGCTCCTAGTCACATTTTAACACAAAGCATACATTGGACCAGGTATCTCATTAACGAATCAGTTAACTCCACCACTTAGGACTCTTAGGGATGCTGAAGCGTTAATATGAAAAAGTAACGGTAAATACACCTGATCTTAATTTATCATTTAATAAATACCTTTTCAGGGCTGTAAATACAGCAGGAAACCCCTCAACTTCCTGCAATAGATTTCAAGCATCTTCCATGTTGGAAAATATGGCAAAAGCCCAGGAAGTCTCCTATTTTAAGTAATGCATATCTGAGGAAGCAGAACAAAGATAGTATACTCACTGTCCATAAAATGCATTTCTTTTTACTTATTCTGCACATTTCCAAATAAATACTTTAGCATCATTTTGCCTAAAATCCCTGGCAAATCTCCTTTAGAATTTTTTAAAAAATGATTTTACCTTAATGTACTAGTACCAAAAACAGCTACAAAAAATCTACCATCAATCACATAAAAGTTTGATTTCCAATTAGAATTACAAATATTACTGGTAAACAGCATCATGGCAAGTGTACCTTCCAGGTAGCAGTTTAGGACTCTGAATGGTCTGACCAGTGTTTCTCAGTAAATAAGAATTACCTTCTTTTAACTTTAATTGCTAGTATCAGTTTCAGTATTTAAAAACTCTCCTTTAAAAGATGTTTCAATTTTATTTCCAACACGTTTAATTGTGCTACCTTTGAAAAGCACTTTATTGTTTTGCACCTTAGTTTTCTCAATGATAAAATGGAGACAGCATTTGCTTCTATCAACAGCACATGGGCCCTGGCTAGGCACCTCCGTTGGTTAGTGTCATTGCAATACACCAAGGCTGCAAATTTAATCCCCAGTCAGGGCACACGTAAGAATCAACCAATGAGTACATAAATAAGTGGGACAACAAACTGATCTCTCCTTAAAAAAAAACAATTAAAAAAATTGCATATGGGTGTTGAACCCAATAAAATAAGGGACATCAAAAAAAATCCCTGGATTTCTAAAATTATGTCTGTGAGAATATACTCACTGAGAGTAAAACAATTCCGAACTGTTACACTGTATTTCCATCATCCAAACAACCAGATGAATTAACCAAATCTGACTCTTGTCAAAAAGATTTATTAACTTAAAATAGAATTACTTCAAATACAGATAAAAGCAACCTTCTGTTCAAGTTTGAATATTTTCAATATACAAGAATGTAAAAGAAAAAATTCTGAATATTCAGGTTGTAGTTTTATTTTATTGTTTTTTTTTTTTACCTTTTAAAAAGTTTTTGGCACTACAAGGTTCTGTAAAGAATAGAAGTGACAAATTTAAAACACATGAAAGTCTTTCCTAATTCTTAAGAACAATATATAAAGTCTGAAGCAACCAAAGTATGAATACAGCTAATAGAAAATAAAGAATGTAATTTTTAAAATTCTCTCTTTATACAATTCATCAAGGTTAAACAAAACATAAAATTCCCTTAAAAATAGGGTAATAAAATAGATGAAATTTGTATCACTCAATTTGGTGATACTAGTAAAAACTATAGTTCATATTTATATACAAATAATACAGTTCTTAAAAACAGTCTTAGAATTTAAATAAGCTATCTAAACGTGTTAAAAGTTTAAATCAGGACCTGATTTGTTTTGCTTTCCATTAAATGTCACTTTTTCTGCTGAATGGAACTGACATTGAGGTACGGATACCCTTGAGACAGCAGGATTGGCTGGTTGCTGTGCATCGGTAGACCAGCTGAAAGAAAATGGACTTGCATTACTCCGACACGTTTCCTCTTGGTGGGTGGGGACAACGCTCTCTACACCGACGGGCAGCACATCTGTCTGTTGGACACAACACAGCAGGAAACTGAAAGGCTTATGCCTGTTTACCCGATAATCCCTTAGAATTAACTTGTAGCTATTCTCTTTTTTTTCCTATTTATATAGTAAATATGTGATGACACATGTCAAAACATTTGGCTGGGGGGAGAAGGAGGGAAGGGAAATGTGGGTATTCGTGAAAGCGAAGAGAAAAAAGAGAGATGGAGGGGAGGAATCAAGAACAAACCCACCAGGGAAGAACTTTAGACTCTCCTCACTAAAACAGCCTGTATCACCTTCCCTCAGCCCCAGTTCTTTGCTAGAAGATGAAAGCAGTCATGGTCAAGGTTCTGCTCATCTATAATAGAGGGAATGCCTCATCAGTGCATGAGTAGTTGAGGAAGACTGAATGTATCAAGCCCAACAGTCATACTGTACTAGTGGCTTCCCCTTAAAATTATTTCATTCAGTCAGTATTTCTTGAGTATATTTCTTTAATTTCTTGAACTCCAAAGTTTGTGTTTTTTAAAAGATTTTATTTATTTATTTTTAAAGCAAGAGGAAGGGGAGAAAGAGAGGGAGAGAAACATCAATGTGTGGTTGCCTCTCATATGCCCCCCTCTGGGGACCTGTACTGCAACCCAGGTGTGTGCCCTGACTGGGAATCAAATCAATGGTACCCATTGCTTCACAGGCCGGCACTCAATCCATTGAGCCACACCAGCCAGGGCCTGAACTCCTAAGTTTAACTATAATAACTATGACTCTAGTTTTCTTAACTATTTAGGTTAACCAAGAGCTGAAGGCCAGACTCAGACATTCCCTGTTGGAACTGAGGTACCTTTGAGGCAAATAGGCTAGATGAAATGCTCCAAGTTCCTTGGCACTCTCTTTACTTTGTAATAACCATTACTTAGATTAAAGCCATTATTGGTACATCAGTACCAACAGAATATAGTGAATTTTAATGTCATTTAAATATTAGTTTTACTAAACAAATACGACATCACTACTCGACTCAAAAATATCTATTAGGGTCTGACCTCATATTAAACTGAGTCCAAACTCTTTTATGATATGGCCTCAGCCTACCTTCTCTAGTCTCATCACCTATATATCTTTCCCATTTACCTCATACTCTAGTGCTATCATTTTCACTTCTCTTTTTCCCTCATGCCAGGAAGAACTAAGAGACTCTGAATACATTATTCCTTCACCCTCTCCCCTCTAACCTCTAGAAAATCTCTAGGGAAAAAATCCTGAATCTCTTTCAAGTCTAGTTCAGCCCTCATGTCTGTGGCTCAAATGGTTGGGCACTGTCCCACAAAGCAAAAGGTCACCAGTTTAATTTCTGGTCAGGGCATATGCCAGGGTTATGGGTTTGGTCCCCGGTTGCGGTGTTTATGAGAGGCAACCAATCGATGTTCCTCTCTCACACTGATGCTTCTTTCCCTTTCTTTCTTCCTCCTTCCCCTTCTCTCTAAAAATAAATACAAATTTAAAAAATGTTTTCATTAAAAAAGAAAGATCTAGTTCAAATGTAAAAATCTTGGGTGATTTGATCCCTAGTGTCCATATTCTGCTCTGCCAGAGCAACATTAACTGATTCCTTTAAGCCCCTATTCTTGTTTATTTTACATTTCTGGCTCTCATAAAATATGCATTAAGTATGGGGTTTTATTTGACTCTTGCTTGAACAACAAAAACCTAGCGTAGTCTATCATGGCATGGTCTCTCAATAAATGTTTACTGAGTACCTAAATTTTCACTCTTGGATCCCGGCCCTCACAAAGGCTTCTTTGTCCCAAAACAAAACCCACCCAGCCTGTGAAGGAATTTGTAAGCCATGGTACCTTGAGTGTAGAAAGGTTTGTTGGGCTGAAATCTGGCATTTCCCTGATGCATGAAGTTTTGATGCAAACCATAAGGCCACGAAGCTGGGACAAGTGGGAAATGGGGACGTGGTGCATGTTCCCAAGGAATTGGAGGATTTAGTCCTGGAAAGCCTGGCTCTGCATTTCAATAAGAAAGAAAAGACATATTTTAAAACATCAGCTTTTCCTTATATATAAACTCATATATTCCTTCATTCCACAAAGACTTATTGAGTACCTATAACTGGCCAAGAACTATGCTAAATGCAGAAGATATAAAAACAAATTTTAAGACTCAAACACTGTAATTGTGCCCAAATTATCCAAACAGGAGACATAGAAAAAGACATACACGACAATATGTGGTAACTGTTGTTAACAGATTGGTAGAAGGTGTTCCTAAGAGGGGACTAAAGACGTTGTTCAAGGATAAAGGTTTTCCTAAGATGAACGACTAAACTGGGTTTTAAAGTACAAGGAATGAGTTAGGGAAAATGGGGCAAGGAGAGCATTTTTGGACAAAAGGAATAGCAGTATAAAAGCAAGAAAACAGAAAAAGTGCAGCAATTTTGGGAATCTTCAAGACAACTGACAAAATAGAAATGGGGTAAAGGAAGGAAGTGATAACAGAAAAAGCTGAACAGGTAGGTAGGATCTATATTTCAAAAAACCTTAGTGCATCATTAAGGAGCTTGTATTTTACCCTAAAGACAATGAACGCCGACTATCCTAGGATTAATTATATCTTGGCTGCAAAAGAAATTCAATTTATCAGAAGCTGAGACACTGTATAATGGTTGAGAACTAGGGCTTTGAAGCCAAACAGGTTTAAGTCCAAATCCCAGTTCCAAAAATTACTCAGATTCAATATGAACCTCAAGCTGTTGTGAGGATTAAATTGGATAAAAAAATAAAAGTGGATTGTATAAGTTGTGGCATATAAGTAGGAACTTGAAAAATATGACTCTCATCCTTTGTCTGACCACCACTAACCTACTTCTCTTTAAGATGATCTCTAAGTGCTGTACCCCCTGAATCTTCGGGGTAATTTTTGGTGTTTTTTTTTTTTTCATTCGGGGTCACAGTGAGGCAGGAAATAACCTGAAAGATACTACCCCTTATTCATTAAACTTCCTACCAGGAACTGGAATTAACAAGTAAGGGATAGGGAGGAGTAGAAAGCAAGAAAATGAAAACCCCTATTAGCTAGCTGCATTCTTTTTAAGCTCAGTCCTTTCAGGAGGCAACAAGAAAAATAAAGCTGCTGGTTTACCACAAATTCATAAAACCAAGTTTCAACTAAAAGCTGAAGCTGAAGGGCTCAGTTAACAATAATTGAGAGTAGGGATATATATATTAGGGTCTTGACCAATTGAGAAATAATGTTTTAACATTAAAGGGTATTTTTTAAGAATATATTCCAATCGCCCCTGGCCATTTTTCACAATGAAATAGCTTCATAATACAAATGATACAACCTTATTAAAAATAATTTCTGATGAAATCATAAGTGTTCAGGGTGGTATGGCCGTAGACAAAATAATTTCAAAAATGAGAGGAAAACTCACATAATCTCCTACTCTAATGCAACTCCTATAATCATATTTTCATCTAGTCCCTCTGTTTTTAGTGAAATAGTAATTTCAGCTGTAATTAACTAAGAATTATACATCCAGTGGGACATGAGGATGGCTGGGGTGGGGGGAGTGCTGGAGGGAAAATGGAGACAAGTAAGTATACTTGAACAACAATAAAAAATAAAAAGAAAAGAGTTATATAGCCATGCAACAAATAAATATTTACTAATAGTTTACTATATAATAATAATATATGAATAATATATCTACCATACATCAAGTACTATACTGGATACTAGGCAGACAATGACAGGTAAGAAATAAGTCAGTCTCTACAAGTTCAGTCTAATGGGTTCTGCAGACAAGAGGCAATTTCATCACAATAAGACAAGGGTTATGATATGGATATTAAGGAAACATGGAGAGAAAAGATACCTAATACAACTGGAGAACAGATCAGCAAGAGCTAAAGGCTTCCTGAAGAAAGTAATTTAAATTTAAAAATGGAGAATGAATGAGTTAGCCAAGCTTTGAAGCAAAGCAGGAGGAGGTGAGAGTAAGCAGAAGTAATGGAGAAGATACTCCAGGTACAAGGGAACAAGTTAAGCAATTAGGGGTAAGAGACAGTATGATATGTTCATCAGATACTTAGTTCATTAAGGCTGAAACATATCAGTTAGCGGGTAGGAGGACATAAAACTGTAAAAACTGAGCCCTGGCTAGTGTGGCTCAATGGACTGAATGCTGGCTGTGAACCAAAAAAAGGTCGCCGGTTCAATTCCCAGTCAGGGCACACGCCTGGGTTTCAGGCCAGGTCCTTGGTTGGGGGGTGTGCAAGAAGCAACCAACTGATGTTTCTCTCACCTATCAAAGTTTCCCTCCCCTCTCTTTTACCTTCCCTTCCCCTCCCTCTGAAAATAATAACATTTTTAAAAAACTGTAAAAACCTGTGCCAATATATCAAAGCGCAGGACAATGAGTCCGTCTTTAGGGTTATAAAGCTCAGTGACTATCCTGGTGCATGTCATGGCTTATACGCAATAAACATTTGTTGAGTGACAGAAGCAGAGGCTATATCAGAATGGCCATGTATGCCATTACCTTCTGATCTTGGAAATCTTGATATGTTCCCACATTCTGGCACTTCTGCTCAGCAAAATATATTATCTATATTGCTCCGAAAAAGGTCAGAGATACCTCCTACACCAGTCCTCTCAAGAACAGCATTCTTTGTTTAAAATTATCACTAAAATTCTTATGAAAACTGATAAAGGAAAGGAACCAAGCTTTGAATGTACATTTCCCATACAAACTACATTTCAGTATAACAAAGAATTTGTAAGGAAAATTTCTTCTTTATATAAGAATAAATAGTAAACAGAAAAATCATTTTACAACCCTTAGTGAAATAATGGATATCAGCAATAATTATCAATGGTGGCTAAGACTTACGTAAAAATTAATGAAGAACTTGATAATGGATAGAAACATCAGGCTGATATCACCTAACTCACAATCAATCTTAAGTCACTAAAAGAAGAACCAGTCAGTTCCTTCTGAAGTGCAGAAATAGGAAACATACAGGATCAACCAAGAAGTAAGATTCTCCCCAACAACAATGCAAAAACACGGATTCTAATCCAGCTTCTGAACAGAACCACCACTTTACAGGACATATAGGAACAACAGTACATATTAAACAATGCCACAAACATACAGTCAACACCAGAATGTGGAAATGCTGTTTCTTCAATAAACAGTTAGTGTGCAGAAGAAAATAGTGAAAGGAAGCTATTATAAATTAAAGGAGACTTAAGAGATATGACGACCACATATAATGAATGAGCTTTGCTTGAATCCTGATTCAACAGTAACAATAATTTTATAAAAACAAGAAAAAAGGAACAAGGGTTGTGTATTAGATGATCCTGGTTATGGTAATAAGTCTTGATTTTTTTAAAAGAAAACTCAAGTTTATAAGCACATTTCATACAGTGTCTCATATTTTGTTAAAATACTCAAGCCAGAGATTTTTTTTAACAGGATGAAGGGGTCAGATAAAATTATAGTAAATGTTGATAACTATTAAAGCTGGCTAACAGGGGGAGGGAGGGAGGTTCATTATACTTCACTCTCTTTTTGTGTACATTTCAAATTTTCCATGATAAACAGTTTTTAAAACAAAAATAATTATTACTAAAAAGCTGGATATAAAACTAGATATGTTATATATGAACTATTTCCAAACATACTAATATTAGAAAATAAATGGAGGGCAGCACACCAAATATTACTTAACAATTATGTATACAAATTAAGATTGTGAATGATTTTCTTTTTCAAATGTTCTATAATGAAAATCTATTACTTATAATAAAAAATTATTATTTTTTTATGCTACTAAGTCTACCAGTATTTTTCTTTTCAAAGAACTTATCTTTACTGGCCAGTAGTAAGGAGTCCAGGGCAAAGAACACAGGTTTAAAAGAAAGAAGAACTGGATTAAATGTTGGACCTACTATGATTAATTATGACAGCATGATAATTAAGTTACTTAACCCTTCAGTTTCCTCAACTGTAAAATGAGTGTTAACAATACCCATACAAAGCAGTACTGCAGTCAAAATTTAAAATAATATTAGGTACATTACCTCAATATTCACAATATCCCTGTGAGTTAGACACTATTAACATCCCTATTTGACAGATGAAACCGATGCACAAAGAGATTAAGCAACAGCCCAATGCCACATAATAAACAGCAGAGCGCCAGGATTCAAATCCAAGCAGCCTGAATCCATAGCTCACACTTTTTCTAATCCTATACTGCGCGCCCCCACCCAAATATCACTTGAATTCTTCTGTTCACATTTATTTCCCCAGGTTCAACCAATAATATGAATCACCCAACCTTTCTACAGACAGACACAAAAGAAGAAAAGAAAGGGTTACCCGAATTCCCCACTGCACCATTGTTCACCAGGGAATTTGGAGCCACAGTACGAGGCCAGTGTCCATCATGAGAGGAGCTAGGGATCGCCACAGGTCTAGCAGCAGGTTGTGCAAAGATGATGCTGGGATCGTTCAGGCCAATATTGCTGGGGGCACTGCCTGGTGCAGAGTGGATAACTGGGCCATGGATAGGCCAGGATGGGGCAGGGATCTGGAGGGGATGCATTGGCAACAATCCCATACTGTGCATGGGAGAATACTGAGCTGGTGGTGACTGGGGAAAGTTATACATCGGCATCTGGACCTGATGGTGGGGCTGGGCTCCCTGCTGAGGTGGGCCAAGCTTGGTTTGGGATCCTGGTTGGGATGCAGGCTGGGTAATGGCAGCGGATTGGGAAGAGTTCTGTGGAAATGGCGGGGGCTGGGGAGAATAAGATGGTGAATCAGACTGCAGAGGAAAAAAGACAGATTTTTAAATTAATTTATAAACATCTTAATTTTATAAAAGCAGTGATTATCAAAATACAAGATTATGGAGTTACTGCATTAAAACATTATAAACAGAGCTTATGATATACATAACAAATATCAGAACCCCATTTTACATGAAGGTAGAATTTTTCACAAGGTCCTAAAACCCATCCTCACATAAATATTACCTCATAAATCTTTTTACTGCCCAAAACAGAGACAACCCAGACATCATTCCCATCATGTAGAATCCATACTTCCAAATGTAACTAGACACTTACATCTAACTATCTCAGTCACTTTACTAAGTGCCAATTATGTACACGGCATTGTTCTAGGAATTAAAAATACAATACTAACATGTATATTCTCATGGAACTTACAGTTTAAGGGGGAAAAGAGGTGGAGCAGATAAAGATTACACAAGCAATCACAACAAAGCACAATGATTACTATGATAAAGAATGTAATAATGTATAGTGTGTAATGAAATCACAGAATGTGAACACCTAAACTGACTTTGGGAGAAGGGGGAGGGGCGGGGAGATAAGATGAAAGAAAGGAAACCAAGGAGAGCTTCTGGGAGAAAATGATGCTTAAGTTGAGACTCCAGGGCAAAAAGAAACCAGTCTGATTTAAAAAAGGATAGAGAGGTAAGGAGAAGAAAAGTGTTTCAGGCAGAGGAAACATGACTGAAAAATAAAAACACATGGCTTTTAAAGTAATTGGAATCTGAAAGAAGTCTGTTACTGTAATGGAACAGGAATGGAAGATCTGAGGCTGAAGAACTAAACAGCGTCAAGATAATGGACGGTTCCTATAGGACCTGTAGTTTAGACTCTTGGGGGCACTGGGAAACAAAGCACTGAAGGGTTTTAACTCTTCAGAAACATCACCAATTTGCATTTTAGAAAAAATATTATGGCTCAATAGGAATGAAATAGAGAATATTTTAAAAGATAAATAAATACAAAACTGTTGAGACTGTTTAAAAGGCTGCTATATATAATACAGGCATCCTGAGATGATGGCAGCCTATGCTAGGGAACCACAGCACATAGACAGAGAAGAAAATGGCTATGACCTAGTTATTTTTTATATGCACAAACAGTGGGACTTGGTGACTGACTGGATATGGGAGTTGAGTATGAGGGAGAAGTTCAGAAAACTAGATAGTGGGAACATTCTATGAGATGGAGAACGTAAGAGAAAAAGGCAAATCTAGGGAGTTGGAGAGAATACGAGCTACATTCTAGACAGGTTGAGTTTACAGTGCTTTGTGAGACATCAGAATAGTAACGCCCATTAAACAGACTCTTCCCAAATGTCAAATGAAATAGACTGCTAGAAGCAGAGAATGTTAGAGGGAGCATAGGGAAAGCGGTTTAGAGCACAGGTTTTAGAGGCAGCTTGAGGATTCAAGTTTTACTTTCAAGTATCTGTTGACCTCAGGAAAGAAACTCCAACCTGTTTCTTCACTTGTAAAATATAAATAATAACAGAATCTACCTCATACATTTTTGTTAAGATTAAAAAATACATGTGGAAAATATAAACACCAAATTCAGGATAGTAGATACATTTTAGTGGGCTCCTACATATTTTTCCAAGACTCTTCCTATTGCTGGTTTTCAAATGCTCTAAGTACATTTTCTAAAGTAAAGATCACATCATATTTTTAGAATGTTTAGGAGTTAACAACTTTGAAGCTACACAGACCTGGGTTTGAATCTTTTTAATTTCTTATTTTCAGTTTCCCAATTTGTAAAATTAGTTCATACTAATACCTACCACTTCTCAGGGCCATTCAAGGAATTAAATTTGATAAGTGTGTCAAGTACTTAAAGCAGTGTCAGGTTTAGAGTAAGCATTCAATTAGTACTAAATTAATTAATTAAAGAAGGTGAATACAGTTTCAGACAAAAGAATAACTCAACAAAGTTAATATGAAACCTGAGAATCTGAATTGTAATTCACTACTCTGTATTTATAGGGTACATTTCATTAGGTAATCCATACAGCTATAAGAAGACCAAAGTTTCAAGCAAGTCAAATGTCATATATGTATTGCCCTAACACTACTAACACCCAATACAGCTCAATTTTTGTGTCGTTTTTAATTAATGGTACTGATACTTTTCCACTAGGCAAAGCCTAAAACCTCAAAGTCATTACCCTATTTTAATCTAACAAACAAACTTGTTAGTTAGCTCTCTTATTTTACAAGTAATAAAGCAGGTTCAATGAATTTGATGAGTCTGCTCATATACACAGATCTATATCACCATAAAAGTAATGCTCCTGCCCTGGCTGGTGTAGCTCAGTGGATTGAGCATGGGCCTGGGAACCAAAGGGTCCCGGTTTGATTCCCAGTCAGGGTACATGCCTGGGTTGCAGGCCAGTTCCCAGCATGGGACGCAAGGGAGGCAACCATACATTGATATTTCTCTCCCTCTCTCCCTCTCTCCTTCCCTTCCCCTCTAAAGATAAATAAATAAATAATCTTAAAATTAAAAAAAAAGATTTTTTTAAAAAAAGTAATGCTCCTTTCTACCTCATACCCTTGGCAAGGACACCTCTACAAAGCACTGTGTAATCTAGAAAACTGAATTTACCAGTCTGAAAGATCAACCCTATCACCCACCCAAAATAGTATTACCTTCCTGCCAAGACTAACCAATTTGCAGGTACAGTACTTACACATTCTGAGGACTGTCTAGTCCTTAGGGTCTGATCACCCTGTTGCTGGGATGAACTAGCCACTTGTTGGGCATTTACAAGGTTGCGGACCAGCTGGGCTGCTAAGAGAAAACATCAGAAAGAAAATCAAGAGATAAAATAGCAGAAAAATGACAATCTATAAATATAGAGTCTCAAGCCTCTCTGAGATTTTAAAACTTGGACTTTTAAACTCTGATGATGTTAACAAAGGACTTATAAGAACTAATTTAAAAGAAAACACCACTTAAAAAACCCTGATCGTTAAAAAAATACACTGGTCCTAGAGAGCAAAACAAATGTAAAATTACTTCTCTACAATTAAGAAAACACCTTCTGCAATAAGAATCTGAATAAATGAAAATCATTACTTTTAACTTATTCTTTTTAAAAAATATATTTTATTGATTAGGCTATTATAGTTGTCCCATTTCCCTCCCTTCACTCCCCTCCACCCAGCACAACCCCTCCCACCCACATTGCCCCCGTTTAGTTCATGTCCATGTGTCATACATGTAAGTTCTTTGGCTTCTATTTTTCCCATACTATTCTTACCCTCCCCCTGTCTATTTTCTACCTACCATCTATGCTTCTTATTCTCTGTAACTTTTCCCTCTCTCCCCCTCCCAATGCCCTGTTGATAACCCTCCATGTGATCTCCATTTCTGTGGTTCTGTTCCTGTTCTAGTTGTTTGCTTAATTTGTTTTTCTTTTTGCTTTAGGGGTGGTTGTTAATGATTGTGAGTTTGCTATCATTTTACTCTACATATTTTTAATCTTTTTCTTAGATAAGTCCCGTTAACATTTCATGTAACAAGGGCTTGGTGATGATGAACTCCTTGAACTTGACCTTATCTGAGAAGCATTTTATCTGCCCTTCCATTCTAAATGAAAGCTTTGCTGGATAGAGCAATCTTGGATGTAAGTCCTTGCCTTTCATGACTTGGAATACTTCTTTCCAGCCCCTTCTTGCCTGCAAGGTCTCTTTTGAGAAATCAGCTGACAGTCTGATGGGAACTCCTTTGTAGGTAACTGTCTTCTTTTCTCTTGCTGCTTCTAAGATTCTCTCCTTATTTTTAATCTTGGGTAATGTAATTACGATGTGCCTTTGTGTGTTCCTCCTTGGGTCCAACTTCTTTGGGACTCTCTGAGCTTCCTGGACTTCCAGAAAGTCTATTTCCTTTGCCAGATTGGGGGAGTTCTCCTTTATTATTTGTTCAAATAAGTTTTCCACTTGTTGCTCTTCCTCTTCCCCTTCTGGCACCCCTATGATTCGGATATTAGAACATTTAAAGGTGTCCTAAAGGTTCCTAAGCATCTCCTCATTTTTTTTGAATTCTTGTTTCTTCGTTCTTTTCTGAGTGGATGTTTCTTTCTTCCTTCTGGTCCACTCCATTGATTTGAGTCCCAGTTTTCTTCCCATCACTATTGATTCCCTGTATATTTTCCTTTATTTCACTTAGCGTAGCCTTCATTTTTTCATCTAATTTGCGACCAAATTCAACTAATTCTGTGAGCATCCTGATTACCAGTGTTTTGAACTGTGCATGTGACAGGTTGGCTACCTCTTTATCACTTAGCTGTATTTTTTTCTGGAGCTTTGATCTATTGTTTCATTTCGGGTTTTTTTTTGTTCCTGTTCTAGTTGTTTGCTTAATTTGTTTTTCTTTTACGTAGTGAGGGGCAGAACCTTAGGTGTTCACCAGGGTAGGGTATCCCGCGTCACTGGGTTGTGACTATATGTGGGACAGGGGTCCGAGAGGGAACAATGGTGCTTGCTCAGCTCTCTGCTGCATTTCAGTCACTTCCCCTGCTTCCCCCAAGCAAACTGGGCTCTTCTGGTGCTGATTTCCGTGTGGGTGGGCTTGTATATGTTCTAGGACCCTGAAGGTCTCTCGAACAAACTTCCCTGTGAGGCTGGGAGTTCCTGCTCCTGCTTTGTTTCACCTGGTCTATCTGCACACGAAAGTGCCTGGTCTGCCAGTTGCAGCTTTGCATGCCCTGTTCCACAATCCACCGCCTCGCTGGGTCCTCCAGCTGTTACCTAGCCATGAGTCCTCTCTGCCCAGCTGCTGGACTCCGCCCCTCCTACCCGTCTGGATGAACGTGTCTAATTTTAACTCCTTGGTTGTTGGACTTCCATACAGTTCAATTTTCTGTCAGTACTCGTTGTTTTTGTTTTTAAATTGTTGTTGTCCTTCTTTTGGTTGTGTGAGGAGGCACAGTGTGTCTACCTACCCTCCATCTTGGCCAGAAGTCCTATTATTTTCTTTCAATAAACTCTCACTTGGGTTTTTAATTTTTTAAATTCCTTAGGAAATATAAAAGGAACAGATCTCGCCCTGACTGGCGCGGCTTAGTTGCTTAGACATCATCCCACAAAATGAAAGGCTGCAGGTTTGATTTCTGGTGAGGGCACATACCTGGGTTGTGGGTTTGATCTCCGTTCAGGGTGTGTAAGAGAGGCAATTAATCAGTGTTTCTCTCTCACATCAATATTTTTCTCCTTCTCTTTCTCCCTCCCTTCCCCTCTCTCTAAAAACAAAATCTTTTAAAAAAATAAAATATAAGGAATGCATTTCCCTCTCTCATAATAGCAGTGAGAAGAGAGATAAATTTCCCTATGTTCCCAAAAGAAAACTTCTCATTAACTTTGGGGGGGAAGCAAACTTCCATAAATTTTTATATTGAGAAAGAGTATGTGACTCAAATCAAAGGAATACTTAAAGGGAACTGATTGAATACAACAGACCACTAAAGACCTAGAAAGTTCACATATCCAAATACTGTTCAAAATAAAAGCCTATCTAAATTTTCTCTCTTTTAGAAATGATAACGTCCAAAACCATGCAGCTAGATTTGGAATAGAAAGGATTTAGGGTCCTTAGAATGGCATCAACATAAATTACTTCATATGCACCAGAAACTACTTTAACCTTTTCTATTTACCTGCCACACTGCTATTCCTCTGACGGGCCAGCTTGACCTCTGGACATTCTCTTCGTACATGTCCTGCATCTCCACATATAAAACATCTGAGGTCTCGGGAGTCTCTGAAGTCTCTAGTATCATGGAGTTCTCGAGGATCAAGGTCTCGGGAGTCTTTCTCCTCTTCATTCCCTTCCTTCTCTTCTTCACTGTCTTTCTTCTTTACTCTAAACAGTAAACTGCTGATACCAATAATGTGGGGCTAGGGACTTGTAAACTGAGGGAGTCATAGAACAAACTAATATACAAGAGTCTCACAATTAAAGTGACTAATATGCCCATATTTCATACATCTTTTTAAAGGCAAAGGAACTCACATTTATTGCACACCTACTCACATGGAAAAAACTAGGTATTCTAGTACTTTTATAATAAAATTATCAAATAAAAAAATTTTTTTAAAGATTTGTTTAATCTTCTAACAATCCATAGAGGTTGGTATTTATTATCTTCATTTTACAGTGGAAGAAACTGGAGCTTAAGGAAGATTAGTATCTTACCTAAATTTAATAGTCAGTAAAAAACAGTGATAGAAACTAGGGAGCTTGTTCTGCCTGAGAAGTTGTAAGCTCTTTATAGCAGGCAAGACTTAATGACTGGAGAAGGAATTTCCCTGGTCTATTAAATATAGTATATATAGAGAGAACACATGGAAGTATTTTTCATAGATATATAATTTAGCAGTACACAGAATGCATATTTCTAAGATAAATGTTATATACCTCACAGTATATAACTCAAATATTCAGTTAATTATATTTTAATAATTGGTTTGTATGACTGTGAAATCCTCAGCCAGAATCCCACTCTTAGGTCTTGGTCATTCTTGTCTTGGCTCCTAGCACAGTTCCCAACATATAGCAGGTGTCAATAAAAAACAAATGGAGCCCTGGCTGGTGTAGCTCAGTGGATTGAGCGGGCCTGTGAGCTAGAGGATCGAGGTTCGATTCCCAGTCAGGGCACATGCCTGGGTTGCAGGCCAGTTCTCAGCAGGGGCCGCACAAGAGGCAACCATACATTGACATTTCTCTCCCTCTCTCCTTACCTTCCCCCTCTAAAGATATAAAAATAAAAATAAAAAGAACTCTATTAAAAAAAATAAATGGACTTTTAATAAGTAAAAGAACATTATGAGATATCATGGTACCGCAAATAAATCTCACTCTATTATAAAATTCTGCTAAAATATACATTTACTAAAATCCAATTTAAAGCCAACTTTCTCACTTAAACCTTTTTAAACACAGTTATAGCTACAATTGACCTCAACTTTAATTTCCCTGTAATGTTGACACAAAATTATTTGCCAACCTTCTCCTTTTAGGGCAGTCTTTCATGTAGTGGCCTATTTTTCCACAAACACGGCAACATCGATCATTGGGAGCCAGTTCTCCATCTGTTAACACTCTAGAATCAAAGAAGTACTCCTAGAGAGAAAATACAACTTTATTAGAAAAAAATCACTACAAACTTCTAAATACAAATTACTAAGGAGACCAAGATGCAGAAGTGTTTTTTAAAAAACAGGAAATAAATATCAACAAATAGTTTGCTCAACTAAAACAATATGAAAATGATATTTTTGAGAAACAAAATGAATAAAAACCAAAAAAGGAAAAAGAGTAAGATTCAGAATTATCAGCATCAACATCACTTTACATCCATGATATTTTCTCATTCATCTGTAGTATCTCTGCATAGTATCTCAATATAGTAGATGCTATTTTCATCTTTATTTTATACTTGAGGACATTTAGCCTCCCTCAGAAAGGTCAAGTCATTTGCTCATAGAAGAAAAGCTAGTATGGCAGATAAAGGATTTAAAGCCAAGTATGCCTGACTACAAAGATCATGCTTATTGCTATACCAGGCTACTTCTGGAAAGGAATTATTCTCTGTATAAAAAAGCTCTATGTAAATAAGAAAATAATGTGTACTATTTAAAATATAACTGGATTTGCATAAAAAACTTCAAGAAAATATAACATTCTATCATATGAAGCAAGGTGTATCTAAAGAGGTAGAGAAACAATAAGTAAATCATTTTCCAAAGTTTTAGAAGAACCACGCTCATATTTGCTTTATGCAAGAAAACATACCTACTTAGTGCTCTTCAAATCTATCTAAAGTCAGGGATAAAAGTAGAAGAAGTCAAACTCACTAGGATGCCTATCATAATAAGTGTTGGTGAGGATACAGAAAAACTGGAACCCACATGTACTGCTGGTAGAAATGTAAAATAGCACAGCTGCTTTAGAAAACAGTTTAGCAGCTCCTGTGAAAAGTTAACATGAATTTTTCAAAATGACCCAGCAATTCCACTGTTAGGTATATATAGCCCCAAAATGAAAACATACATCCAGACAAAAAATGTGTACATAAATATTCACAGCAGTATTACTCGTAATAGCCAAAACTAAAAAACACACAAATGTCCAAAAAGGGAATGGATACATAAAATGTGATATATCCATTCAACCACAAAAAGGAATTAAGTTCTAATACATGCTACAACATGAATGAACCCTAAAGACATTATATTAAAAGAAAGAAGCTACTAAAAAAAAAAAAAGGCTACGCATTCTATGATTCCATTTATATGAAATACCCAGAACAGACAAACCTACAGAGACAAAAACTAGATTAGTGGTTTGGGGAATGGGAAAGAAAAGGAATGGGATTTGACTGCTAATGGGGACAGGGGCTTCCTTGAGAAAGAACAAAATATTCTAAAATTAGATTTTGGTGGTGATGCACAATCCTGCATATATAATAAAAACCACTTTAATGCTCACTTTATATGGATGAATCATACAGTATGTGAATTATATTTCAATAAAGCAGTATTTTAAAAAATTCTTCACATTTACTACTGATAAAATCAATGTAGCTAAATAAAATCATCATATTTTCTGTCATGACAAAATGAAGGCCTTTTTTAATTCACCCAGTTGATTAAGGCAAAAATCTAGGAAACATCCTGACCTACTTTTCCTTCACCCATAACCTGTAATTAATCACCAAATTCTATCCATTCTATTTCTGAATCTCTTTATCCACCCAGTTACGGTGACCTGGATTTGGGGTCAGCAACTTTTCTGTGAAGTGCCAGATAGTAACATCTGGTCAAGATGGATTAGTAGACACGCTTTCCTTCCTCGCGCAACCACAAAAAGAATTACAACTAAATCTCAAAACAAATACTCCCAGAACTGTTAGAAAATCGAACTGTATGGAAGTCCAGCAAGCAAGAACTTAAAGAAGTCACATGCATCCAGATGTCTTAGTAGAAGCCACGCTACTAAGACAAAGTCAAAGTAGCTCTAATACTCAGAAACAAACAGGGACACTGCCAATTTGAGGAGACAAAAGAAACATGGCCCAAATGAAAGAACAGGAAAAAAAACAGAAAAAGAACTAAACAAAACAGAGATAGCCAACCTATCTGCGGTAAGATGGGTGGTCAGAGGCAGCGAGGGTGGAGAGGACTCAAGGCAAGGCAGTAGCTGGTGGACTGGGCAGACCCACATTCCCATGCAGATAAACCAGGAGGAACAACTGGGGTGGGAGACAAACCATGCAACCCAGGGTTCCAGTGCCGAGAAAATAAAGCCTCAGAATCTCTGGATATAAAACCCCCGGGGGTTGTGGCAGCAGGAGAAACTGCCAGTCTCTTGAAAGCAGGGCAAGAGCCAAGCAAGCAGCATTGTTCCCTCTCTGACCCCTCCCCAACATACAGCACCACAACAAGCAAAGTGGGTTTCCCTGACCTGGTGAACACAAAAGGCTGCGCGCCTCACAAGTAACAGGTGTGCCGAAGAAATACGGCCCAAATGAAAGAACAGATCAAAACTCCAAAAAAAGAACTAAGCAATAAAGAGACAGCTAACATATCAGATGCAGAGTTCAAAACACTGGTAATCAGGATGCTCACAGAAATGACTGAGTACAGACTCAAAATAAAAGAAGAAGTGAAGGGTAAACAAAGTGGAATAAAAGAAAATATACAGGGAACCAACACTGAAGGGAAGGAAACTGGGACTCAAATCAATAATCTGGAACAAAAGAAACAAAACATTCAACTGTAACAGAATGAAGAAACAACAATTCAAAAAAAAATGAGGAGAGGCTTAGGATCCTCTGAAACACCTTTAAACTTTCCAACATCCGAATCATATGGGTGCCAGGAGGAGAAGAGGAAGAGCAAGACATTGAAAACTTATTTAAAAAAAAAAGAAAGAAAACTTCCCCAATCTGGTGAAGGAAATACACATACGATCCCAGGAAGCCCAGAGAGTCCCAAAGAAGTTGGACCCAAAGAAGAACACAACACACCAAAGCATATCATCATTAAGGTACCAAAGACTAAAGATAAAGAGAGAATCTTAAAAGTAGCAAAAGGAAAGGGGACAGTTACCTACAAAGGAATTCCCCTAAGACTATCAGCTAATTTCTTAAAAAAAAAAAACACCTTGCAGGCGCCCTGGCTGATGTGGCTCAGTGGACTGAGTGCCAGTCTGCGAATCAAAGGGTTGCTGGTTCAATACCCAGTAGGGGCACATGCCTGGGTTGCGGGCCAAGTCCCCAGTGGGGGGCGTAAGGGAAGTAACCACACATTGATGTTTCTCCTCTTCCCCTCTCTCTTAAAATAAATAAGTATTTAAAACAAACAGACAAACAAACAAACAAAAACCTTATAGGCAAGAAGGGGCTGGAAAGAAGTATTCAAAGTCAAGACAGGCAAGGATCTACATCTAAGATTGCTCTATCCAGCAAAGCTATCATTTAGAATGGAAGGGCAGATAAAGTGCTTCCCCGATAAGGTCAAATTAAAGGAGTTCATCATCATCAAGCCCTTATTACATGAAATGTTAAAGGTACTTATCTAACAAATTGAAGATGATGAAAACTATGAACAATAAAATGACAACAAACTCACAACTATCAACAACTGAACCTAAAAAACAAAAACAAAACTAAGTAAACAAGTAGAACAGAAACAGAACCAGAAAAATGGAGATCACATGGATGGTTTCCAGTGGGAGGGAGGGGAAGAACGGGGTGGAAGGGGGGAGGAAAGGGAATAAGAAGCATAATCAATAGGCATAAAACAGACGTGGAGAAGTTAAAAATAATATAGGAGAAAGAGAAGTCGAAGAACTTACATGTCCATGTCCCATGGACATGAACTAAGGGGTAGAATGCTGGAGGGCTGGGGGCGTGCAGGGCAGAAGGGTGATAAAGGGGAGAAAAAATCTGGGAAACCTGTTAACAGCATACTCAATAAAATATACTTAAAAATGCTTATTTGGTACACCCTCTTTGTCAGACACTACGATAGGCACTGGAGATATACTGGTAAACCTTATGGATATGGACCATCCTTATGGAAATATAGCCTAGTGGAGGAGACAGAATTTAACAGATTAAACAAATACACAAAATTTAGCAGTTATCTCACTATGGACTATTGACAAATGCAATAAAAAAATACAAGGTGCTATAAACATCTCTTTCCCTATTTCTAACACCAACTTAGAAACAGGAGTAGGCTTCTTGTACTATAAAAAGTTCTCTAAGAGAAAAGAAAATATTAAGATTTCAAATTATGTAAACTTACAGCTTCTCTGCCAAGGAGTGGATAAAAGGGAGTACCAAAAAGTCTCCTTCCATTGATAAACGCCTTCATAATGAAATTGGTCACTATCGAAGAAAGAAAAAAAACAATAAAGATGCGGACCTTAATGTGTAAAAGCTTCAAGAGCACAGAATTTCTGTATTTAAAACTTACTTTTTCTAGAAACTCCAGCACCAAGATTATGATTCAAGTCAAAAGGGTCTAGAAAATAAAATTTTTATTTTTTGAGAATTATGTTCATTGTAACATTAAATATATGTGGTAACCGTGACTACAGTCTAATACAATATAACTTAGACCATCCAAACAGATTATTTTTTTAATCATAGATTAAAGGATGGAAACGATAAATCAAAAGAATCTTCCAAATTCTAATGTATTTCATTCAGTTTTCCCCTCAATTTCCTTGGCCAAATAAAACTGGCTTCTCATTTTGCTGTTTCTGAATATAAGCTAAATAATTACCTTCAATTGCAATGCATTTGGACGTCCACTGCTTCTCAAAAGTTGTTAACAGCTTTTTCTGCCGAATGCTAATTACGTATTCCTTAAAATCAAACTCTTCAGTATAGAAGCGAAGCAGTCCCAACCAAAGCTCTCCTAATGTTTCCGTGTTCTTTCCAAGTGAAGGTAAACGCTTTTTCTACAAGTGAGAAAAGAGAGAAGAAAAAGAAATATCTATAGCTATCAAAATATGGACTCCAAATCCAAGTAAAATTATTAAATTATGCAAATCCTAACATTTATCAGTAAGCATTCCATAACATAAAAACTATTTAAAATTACCAGTTCTTCTGTTTTATCGAAGAAAAAAGCATTCCATCCATCAACCATTCTCTGTGGAATCTGTTTTCCATCAAAGATCTGCATAAAAAATTAATTTTTATTAGATTTTAAGTCATCCAACCCCAAAGCCTAAATACCCTCACCTCATTTTAGAATTCAGCTATAATAGACATACTGAAATATTTCTTCCAAAATGAATATGCCAGGAAGGTACAATTTGACATCATTATTAATGAATAAAATGTGTCTGAAAGACCAAAGACCCATCTGATGTTACCTATTTGGCCTGTCAAAACACATCTAGCCCAAGATTAATAAAGTAAAAACAAATGAAAATGGCACTTTGATCCAAGGATCATGGATATAGAAATACATAATAAATAATACCTACTGATTGTACACCCAAAGGAAATCAATAGAATTGTTTGATTTGGTAAAGAGCTCTAGTACCTTTAATCTGTAAAGATCCCTCGACACTGATGATTTTAAAAACGGAAAATGAGGCAGCTTTCCCTAACACCTTATAAAGATTATAAAATCTTCATGATGAATTCTGAGTAATAATTCACTGTCCTAAGGAAGGAAAGTACCCCATAAGATGACTGTATAGGCACAACTAACCTCTACAAGCAGCATTGAGACTTATTTTCTATAGGCACTTTAAGAAAGAGGTTAGGTTCAGAGTCAGCAGACCTCATTTGTAGTCATAGTCCTGCCAAGAAGTGATTCTGGGCAAAACAATTATGCTCCTAAATCCTCAGTTTTTCCAGTGAAAATGAGAGATTAATTAGGCTAGCTGTTTTCAAATTTTCTTTCTGTTCAGCTGTAATACTCTTTCCTAAAATGAAACTTTCCTCAAGGTTCAGAAGTGTAAAAGATAAAAGCAAAGGTACTCTGACAGAAGAAAACATACCTCATCTTTCTTTACCCTACTCCTCATATATAAATGAGCTTATAAAAGCTTACTAGAATATATACTTTAAAACCACTAGATAAGGTGATTCCCCATGGCCTCTTCCATTTTGGATGGGAAAATGATTAATAAAATTAGCCTTGGCCAGGTAGCTCGGCTGATTAGAGCATAGTCCCAATATGCTAAGGTTGTGCATTTGATCCCTGGTCTCGCTCTCTCTGTCTCCGTTGCTCCCCCTCAAAACAATTAACAAATTTTTTTAAAACACTTAAAAAAAATCAACTACATGTCTGGTCTAATTTCACTCTCAAGTTTAAGTTCCTTGCAGGTGAGGACTGTAACTTATCTCTGGAACCAAAATTCCTACTATTACCTCAAAGCCTGTCATATAGAGAATACTTAATATATGTTTGTTGAATGAATATACCTACTCTGTAAGCATTATTTATTTATTTTTAAAAGATTTTATTTATTTACCTTTAGAGGGGAAGGAACAAGAGAAGGAGAGAAATATCAATGTATGGTTGACCTCTGTGTGTCCTCTCCTGGGAACTGGCCTGCAACCCAGGCATGTGCCCTGACTGGGAATTGAACTGCGGTTTGTTTGGTTCGCAGGCCCACGCTCAATCCACTGAGCTACGCCAGCCAGGGCTGTAAGCATTATTTACATAAAAGTTTCCAGGGACCTAATCTAGTAAGTTCTTTTTTATATTTACACATAACTTAAACAGTTAGCAAAGATCATTTAGCAAAAATTCTGACATTTCATAAAATAAAAAAGGCAGAAATTACAGATATTAATATCTAAAACAAAATACATGGGGTGGATTCTGCAATCAAAAAAGAAATGTAGGTTTTAAAGGGGCCAGAACATTTGATGCTATTATATGTATTACAGGGAAATGACACACAGTATCTTGTTAGAACTTGATTCTTTTTAAGGGAATTCTTACTTTTGAGTAATAACTATCATCCAAACCCAAATATATTGGCTGATAACACAGTAGAGGGGACCTGTAGGCCTTAGAGGGTATTTAATCACTGATCTACCTGTTTTTATAAACTCTTGTTTCACAATGCCCACTTTCTCCACTCTGTCTCAGCCCTTACAGGCACTAACGGTATCTTCTCTTTCTCTTGTGCACACAGACACACTCCTTCCATTTCTCTCCTCTCTCTTTTCTCTTTCTCTCAACACCAATCATTCTCCACTCAAGCACTAATTCCTCCCTCTAAAATTTCACCAAACAGGTTAATCATATTTGTACAAGGAATAATCCTGTAAATTTCTGTATTTATTTTCTTTTTGTGATATTTTAATATCTACTACTACATTTAAATTGCAATTTCTTAGTAATGGTAAAACACACATTAACAAAATTAACCGTCTTAATTATTCTGAGTGTATTATTCAGTGGCATTAAGCACATTCCCACTGTTGTGCTACCATCTACACACAGAATTCTTTTCATCTTTCAAAAATGAAATTCTGAACCTATTAAGCAATAATTACCCATTTCTCTCTCCTCCCTACAACCCCTGGCAACCAGCATTCTACTCTCTGTCTATGAATCTGACTATCCTAAGCACCTCATATAAGTGAAATCATACAGTATTTCTCCATCTGTGAGTCATTTGTTTCACTTAGCACTGGCTCACCAAGTGTAATTTTTAAGAAAACACAGCAGTTCATAGTATCAAATGCAAATAACATTCCCTAATACTTATTAATTTTTAAGTGAAAATTTTACTTTTACTTAAGATGATCTGCTAAAATACAGCAAAATCATTCTGTTTAGAAAAGCTCCTTTTGACCTAAAGAATTTTGTGTTGTTGACCACGGAAAACATTCTTAGAAGAGACTTATTTATACCCAGTCACTTAAAGTCTAGGTTCAATCGAAAATGTAGTCAAAGATCATCAGCTTCATTAAGCATATCCTTACCCTTAAAAGTTGATCGATGCCAATGACCAATATTTAAATGATGCCAGAGCAATGGACAATGGGGTCCCATATGACAAGCAAAAAGGGCCAGAAGCAAAAATCCATATATCATCAGTTCATATGTATCACAAAGCCCCCCACAATCACAGTTCATTATGATGGAAAACATTCCATGGACTGTCTCTCATTTCATCAACATTGTCTGTTAAGCAGATAATGGGAGAGTTCTTGAAGTAGGCTATGGCAATCCTCCCTACATTTTTCCAATAATATTAGTAAAGCAGCTAATAATAATAACAATTAATAATAATAAAAGCAACCACCATTTATGACACCTACTTTAGTACCTACTACATTCAAAGCTATTTGATGTCTTTATCTCTTATTATATTAACACTAAAGTGATACCATTATTACATTTTTACTGATGATGAAACTCCAAGTGGTGGTGGTCAGGCACCTTTTTGAAGGCCACGATATCAGAATTAGGATTCACACCAGTTATTTCTGGCTCCAAAATCATGCCCTGCTCTTCCCATTATATCATGCTGCCTCAATGGCTCCTCATCCATGTAGAATATAATGAGAGAACACAGACAAACTATTATAATTGGTGTTCCATTTTGCTTAAGCATAGTATTCTGTCAAAGTCACAGCAAATGGCTGCTATGATATCAATAGGGCAATAATGCAAATATTCCCAAATTTAAAGCCTTGATAACAATTAGACTAATATAGAGAATGATCTTGACACTGTCAGGCCTAATAAATTCATGCTAAATTTTAAATAATAGAGAACAACCTTGTTTAAAAAAACCAATCACTCAACATAGATTCAGCAACTTAAAATTTTCTGCTAAAAATATTTGAAGTTTTTAATTCTCTTCCACTATTTGTTTAAAAAAGAGAAGAAAATGCTGCAAAACCAAACGGCACTCTTTAGAACTTTTTAAAACTTACTAAGGCCATCTGACACCCATGATATGGCTTGCTATTTTGTTATTTTCTTCTTTGACACAACTATCAAACTTTACGTGAAACCAAAATATGTGATTTACCAAACAACTCTGGTGCTTCTCTCCCTTTCTAAGAAATTAGAACTGGATCCTCCTAATGTGTGTAAATCGACTTTGTGCCAAGAATGAGGAGGAACCAATAGATAATTAAGAACTCCTATGTACCTGTTTCAGAGAACATAAACTGTCTACAAAAAGGGACTCCATGAGTCACCAAGTCTGAGTGAATGAGTATAATCTGTTTCTTTTGATGTATATTCTTAGGCTTACTACAATTAATGTGACCTTACAGAGATGAGGAAGAATTTCCTTGCGTTTTCTCTCAACCAAATTTCACAAAGCTGACCAAAATATAAACAGAAATAAATCAAGCTTCCTTGCCAAGGAAAAGGAGAGAGAATACCATGGTGAGAAAAAAACTTATGCATTTGCATCTGAGAGACTAATAAATATATGAGGTCATGGATCACGATATATATATTTCATAATGATCTGCAGAATTCTGACTGTAAAATAAAAAAATGTTGCAAAAGATATTCAATAGTACTACTGTTCATCGATATTCTTTTGATAGTCTATACTCTCCTATAATAAACTTTCAAAAAGGTTCATTGTTTGACTATACTATTAAACGAAAGAAGAAAACTTAGAATGTCATAACGGAAAAATCCTTCATGATCTCATGAACTAAATAAGCAAGACCTATGTGTTTAGATCACTTGTTTTCACAATAACTCCTCCATCATTTTCTTAAAACACCTACCTCTTGTAGAACTGGGATAACAGGTGGTTTTCTCTGCTGTAGAAAGTACAGCACCATAAGGATATAAGCATATGAAGATAAACTTCCCCTGGAAGCGTCGCCAATATCACATCGCTAAAGAAACATTAACAATGATTGAAAAAAAAACTTCAGAATCTTACTCCATGCAGAAATATTGACTACTTTAGACACAATTTTTTTTAGCCCAGCAAACTGGAAATATCCAAAAGTTCAATAATAAACTGTCATAGAGGGTGTAAGTATATGAGGCATCTATACATTATGAACTATGAATCTATATATCACCTATACTATTACAAGTATAAATGAGCATAAACTCTATGAAAAATAATTTGGCAATATCAAAATTACCAAAGCACATTTCCTTTAATCTGGCAGTTCTGTTCTAAAAATTCATCCAGCAAATATACCAAAAAACATGTAAAATGACTAAATAAGAAGTGTTTTTTTTTTATTGTAGAACTGTTTTAACAGCAAAAAAATCAGACAACTTAAGGCTCATCAGTAAACCACAACAGATTTTAAAACCTGCTGAGTATCCACACGTGGAATATTAGGCAGTTTCCTAAAAAACAAAGTTCTTCTTATGTACATATAAAAAAATAATCTCCAGCCCTGGCTGGCGTAGCTCAGTGGATTGAGCACGGGCCTGCAAACCAAAACAACCGCGGTTCGATTCCCAGTCAAGGCACATGCCTGGGTTGCGGGCCAGTTCCCAGCGGGGGACGCATGAGAGGCAACCATACATTGATATTTCTCTCCCTCTCTCCTTCCCTTCCCCTCTAAAGATAAATAAATAAAATCTTTTAAAAAAATAATCTCCAATATCTATTTCTCAGTAAAAAAAAAAAAAAAAAAGAGCCAAGTACAACACACTGTTTCAGTGTGCTTATACCTATACTAAAAATGAGGTAGGAAATGTTTTCTTTTTAATCCTCACCCAAGAACACACTTATTGATTTTAGAGAGAGGGTAAGGAAGGGAGAGAAACTGGGAGAGAAACATCAATGGGAGAGAGAAAACCACGGATTGGTTGCCTCTCTCACACACCCCAACCAGGGACCAAAACTGCAACCTAGGCACGTGCCCTGACCAGGAATCAAACTCATGACCTTTCAGTTACAGGATGACATGCCAACCAGCTCAGCCACACCACGATAAGGTAGAAAATGTATGTACTGGTATATTTCTGGAAGAACTCTCAGAAGAGAACTTTTGACAACAGGTACCTCCAGCAAGAGGCCCTGATTGGCTAGGTGACAGGTGTAGAAGGGAGATTTTCCACTATAAACCCCTTCAGACTTTTTGAGTTCTGAACAACACAAATATGTTGGATATTTTAAAAACATGTTTTTTAATTAAAAACTAAATAGCCCTGGCCTAGCTGGCCTGGCTTAGCTGGCTGGAGTGTTGTCCTGCACACCGAAAGGGTGCGGGTTGTATCCCCAGTCAGGGTACATGCCTAGATTGAAGGTTCAATCCCAAGTCAGGGCTCACACAGGAGGCAACTGATGGATGTTTCTTTTCTCTCTCTCTTTCAAATCAATAAATATGTCCTTGGGCAAGAATTAAAAAAAAAACAAAACCTAAATGAATCCTCAGAGAATTCCCTTGAGTAAAACTTTAGCTGATATTATATTATATTATATTATATTATATTATATTATATTATATTATATTATATTATATTAAGGCAGAGGAATCATTTCTTTCACATGAACCACTTGGTTTCATTACTACAACTCCATGGGAGAACTATCATGTTAGAGAAATTTTATGACATGAATCCAAAAAAGTAGCTCTATCAATATGATTTGTATGTAGTATGTGGCTAAATATCTTCCTTTTCTAAGATGACCACTGTCTACAAAGACATGTACAGGGTTACTTAAACAAATATGTCTCTCCAATCAAAGGGCAGGCTTTGAAACAAAAATGTGACTTAGTCACTCACCAACTAAACCTTTCCACCAATGTATTTATAAAATCAACTATTAACCGGACTTCCGGCCAAGATGGAGGCGTAGGTGGAAACACTGTGCCTCCTCTCACAACCAAGATTAAGGACAACAAATATTTATAAACAATAACACAACCAGAATACGGAAAATTGAAATGCCGAAGTCCTCGGACACTCAACCCAACTGGTAAGAGGGGCGGAGTCGGCAGGCGGCGGGGAGAGAAAGTAGCAGGAAAAAAGACGAGTTGGCTGCCAGGCTCGGGCGCTCCGGGCGGCGTAGGTGGCGCGGAGCTTACAGACCCCGGACGCCGGGAGACGAGCTGAGCGCACGGGGCGCGCGGGGCACACGGGGCGGTTGGCCAACTGTGGACACAGATTCGCGTGCAGATAAACTCGGCAGGAGCGGGCAGTGAGACGGACCGCGCGGGGCCCCAGCGACGGGAAATAGGGCCTGGGGGCGCCTGTTGGAGAGGTGCCGGGAGGGGCTCCCAGCCTCACGGGAGAGGTCGCCGGGGAGACCCGAGGAGTCCCGGAGTGTGCGAGGGCCCTCCCACCTGGGAGCCAGCGTCAGAGGGGCCCGGTTTGCTTGTGGAGGGCATCGGAGGGGACCCAAACTCCGGAAAACGCGAACGGGCAGACACCAGAAAGCGTGCGAACGGGCGCCAGGGTGCCCTCCCCGA